>BGPR01003185.1:0-67120 GCA_013235015.1 Araneus ventricosus
GAGAACAACCAGAAAGTGATGAAGACAAAATAAATTTCGACTCATCCTGTTTCAAGCAAAGTCTGAAACGAAATGAAACATCTCCAATGGTTATGTTTATGCGTCATAAAATTACATACAATTTAGTAAAACATAGATGAAATAATCGGGAAAATATAAAGCTTTCATTGAACATCCCTAAATTTTCCTCGCAAGTTTTTTTTTTGGCTTCAAACTTTCGAGAGTTTTAAACCAAATTTGAAAAAAACTTTACAGAATAATAAATATGTTTGCTAGGCTAATGTATAATTAAAGGAAATATCAGTATATTTAGTAAACGATATTTTCTCTGCGCAAAAGTGAAATGCAGGTAATTACTTTACTTAATTAAGAGCCAGATCCCTATCCCTGAAACTTACATGGAAAGACTAGGATCAGGTCAATCAAACGAGTATGTAAAATGGTCTTAAGTCAATAAATTTGTCTTTTAATATCTTCTGAACATAGAACTGCAACTTTTATGAATATAGATGAATTTAAGACATTTTACTGATTGCTACTTTGCATACTGAGGGCAGTAGCAATAAAATTTAGTTAACTTTTTATTATCAATCCTTAGAACAGTTTGTGTCACTCAATCCTCACCTATTTGATGAAACTTTGTAGTGGAGCGATCTGTTTCCTTTGAATCAATATCAGTAAATAAAACGCTTGTTCCACTTTTGGGACATCCTGTATAGGACAACTTATATAAAATTCCAGTTCAATACGATTAGTATCTGTGAAAGTTATCGGCATTATTAAACCTGGTGAATTTGTTAGAAACAAATGATGTGGGTTCTTGTAACGAACTGATGTTTTCAAACTTGGAATTCTTTGAAAAGTACATATGATTTTCATGAGTTTAATATCCTATCCGTAGTATAACTTGGATAAAATAAATACATAATTTGAAATTCTAAAGTGATCGATTACTGTAATTATCATGTCAAGAAGTTTGATAAAATTGTAAAAAGCAGTTTTTGCATATGAGAGGGCAGAGCATAAAAGCACGCACCAGATGTGCTATATTTATTATAAAAGCAGCTTGATCCTACCCCGAGAATATCTCTCTCTACCCCACAGGCATTTGGACATAGTCCGTCAGAAAGATACAGAAAAAGAGTTAAGAGGGAATCATCCTCACAGCAAAATACACATATACAAGTGAGAAATTTGCATAAAAAAAGCCAACTCAGAACTCGTATCATAGAGCCCGTGGCGCACTACGAACACTAGAAAATAACCTCGATCTCAAAGCACCGAGAGATAGTGCTGGCAGGGTTGAATTGCTTGCCAATTCTCTCAATTTCTCTTGAAAACGAAATTAACAGATACAATATTTCCGAAAAAACTAACCATATTAATCTGAGTACATACAATAGTGAAGAAATTGTAACATTTTCACATAATACTTTGCACATATCAATATTGCCGTTGCTATTCTTTAAAAATTCACGCAAGATATTTATACTTCATTTCTTGAAAGAAAACACAACAGAAGACTATGTATATTTTATTGAAAATTCTACATAAAAATAGTCCAACTTATAAGATCACTTATTATCATGTCTCTGAAATTATTTTATAAATTCTTCAATTTTATCTTAGGTAATGCTTTGCATACATACATCTGCAGTGGCTTCTATTCAATATGTTTTAGAATAAAACATTCTTCTATACCGTTCTAAGAAATGATACTTTCATGGATATATGTTTAGCTTCTTTGAGTTTCAAGGGTCGATTTTGAGAATGATTGAGTAAGTCTATCCAATATAATGTGCAATTATCTCTTGCTTTCTATTTAAATAATTTTGAATTTAATCACAAGTTTTCTTACAAATTCTATCATTCCAAATTAATTCTTTTGCAGCTTGTGTAAGTGCTGTGTGTTCCTGATTCTAACGTAGACAAACTTACCATTCTCTGTTTGTTATTAGTTTTCCATAATATAGGCGGATTTATCATAAATAATTCACTGCCTCCACCCATGGATGTCTTCATCGCGTTCGTTCCAAAAACTTATTAAATATAACAATTTATTTGAACTCTTGATCTGCAGATAGTTCAGCTTTTGTTTCTTGCACAACGTATCCCTACAATTTTAAAAAGGAGTATTCCAATGTGATATTCCAGGATTCGACCTCGAATTGGAAAGATATTGATAGCATACATGATCCATCTGGTCCTAGTTCGACTCGGTAAATGCAATGCTTCAGCAATCCAATTAGATTTTATAAGGCAATTTTTCTATCTCAGCTATTTTCACTATACTGTACGACGTAATTTCAAAGAATTACACCCTGAGCAATGGGGAGAGAAGTTATAGAATCATATTTCTTAAGGGTTTTACAAATTCCTCGAACAGTAGCTCATTGATGATATCATACAACTTAGCTATCCATTTCCTCAAATTCATACACCAAGTAGTTTACGTTTTTCTAAAACCTTAAATCAAAATTTGTCTACCAAAAAGTCTTTCAAGAGATATGTTGTTCAGTTCTTCCTGAAAATCACAATGTCACTGGGCTACAAAAAGTAACACTATATTATTTTTTATACACATACTACAATTCCAGTCCAATGTTTGAAAATTAAGACTTTAAAAACTGAATGAATTTTATAAACTTCCTGCCACTTGATGTGGCTGTCAAAGTGCACGCTATAAGCATATGATTTGGTTTATCGAGATTACTGAAAACCTCGGTTGTCGGTTGCAAAATAGTTTCTTTTGATTGGTGCATACAAATACACATTGATGCTCTATTTGACAGTGCTCCTAAGTAAGCATACTCAAACTAGAGAAAACATTCTCATTATAGAAAAAATTTCTACAACAGGGTTAAATACTCTATAATAGTTCCCTTTGTTGACTAAAACCTTCGCCACAAGTCTCGCTCTTATGTCTAACTATTTTGCCATTTTCATCCCTTTAATTGTAAAATCCATTTATTACCCATATTCTTAATATACTCGGGGTCCTAAGAACATTCCCCTAAATTTCTATTGAGACATCATATTAATTTTTCTGTACAATACTCTAGCAAATTTTGCTTTGAGATTTTACCAGCCGAATTATAGTTATATAGATATATCTTATCTAGTCATGTTTCTGTATTATTATCCACTTCCTTAAAGTTTCTGGAATATCTTCGCTCTTTCGACAATACTAGAATGTGTTTTTCCCACTGAAATTAAAAAAGTGGTCATTATTTATATTATTGGATTGGTACAAGATTCTTACAGTTGTCATCTTGAATTTGTTCCTTCAACCCTCATAAAAGATATCAATTGGATTTACTCTCTAGGTGCTGTCCACTTACGAACTTCACTAGTGGGGGTTCAAGATTATTCGCTCTGGTCGTAAAAAATTTTCCGTTTTTATTTCCAGTTAGAGATTCCACTCTACCTCCTACTCTTGTATCGCTACTTCATGATTTGAAATTTCATAGTCTACTCACTATCAGTTTTGAAGTATAGAGATAATAACCCAATTTTACTTTAGGTCCAGTCACGCTCATGCACAGTAACCTTTTTTCATTAAAAGTTACATTTATGGTTTCTTCCGACTCTTCGCTCACTAGGGGATCCAAATACGATACAATTAAGTACGTTTGTAGTATAACCTACCATTAGTTCCTTTCTTTGAACGCATTTGGAGTTTATTTCTAGTATGCCTTGGACACATTACATACGCTGTGGCAACCGAAAAATTTTAAAGTGTTTTCTAGTAAGCGTTTCTCCACCAAATAATCGAAAAGGCTTTCTTTTGATCGTTTGTAGTCACACCTTGTTCCAAAGTAGGTGAAACAATAATAATGTTTCCACACTAGAAACAATTTCTGAGGAACACTCATTTTAAGCATTTCTTTTACTGCATCACTTTCTGTATAAGCTTAAAACTTTCATAACGCCATTCTGTTCAGGTGAACAGACATTAGTGCGTTCCGAAATGGATTCTCTGATCTTCCAAAATTTATTAAATTCTGTATAACTAGAATTCCATTCCACGTTATTCAAGGGTTCTTATATTAACAATTTTAGAATTCCGTGAACCTTTGCCAACTCTTCTTGATATTTGTGCCCAATTATAGAAAAGATAGACTTTCAAGGTTTTCACAGGAAAATGCACCTTCTAGTGAATAATGCCAGTGATCGAGAGAAAATAATGGTACCTGGAATTGATTAGAGGGTAAAGGTCCGTACACATCTAAATGTAACATTCTCAAGTGGTCTTAGTGGATCTTAAATTGATAGCTTCTAAAGTGCAGTCTCTTAGATTTGGCCAACGACATGGTTCAGCATACTATGACTTTACTTTTTAAATTAGGCAATTCTTGTACACTACATTGGTGTTAATTATGTAATGGGGATTGTATGACAATATTTCCATGCCATCTTCTAAATCATCATTATTAGAATTGAAAAAACAATATACTCATTGTTACGTTTTTATCTGGGTAACTAGGATAACAATAATATAAACCATTTTCCTTTATGCAGTAAAATAGTTTTCTCCTTCTTTACAAAATATCAATTTTACCATTTTTGCCAATAAAAATGCTTTTCCTTTATCGCGGGCCAGGGCCCGCCATCAAATTAAGTCTTAAATTTGGCGAGTGCATAACATTACATAAATTAATAAATTCTGTTCTGTCATTAGTTTTAAAAAACATTTTAACAGTGCCAACACATTTTATAGGACAAGTTACATCTTTAACTGCAACAGAAATTTTGGTATTCTCAATAGATTTAAAGTCACTAAAAAGTTCCAAGTTACAACAAAAATGTGTACTTGCAGCGGTGTCAAATACCCAACAGATTTTGGTTTTGATTTCTAAATTAAAGCATTCTTCTAGGATAAAGCTGTTTTCACAATTTTGTTTAACTTCTTTACTTTTATTACTTTTAAATTTAATACAGCAATTTGCAATTACATGACCAGGCTTACCACAACCAAAACATTTTCGCGCTTTTGCGATATATTTCTTACATTTATTTTATTTAACTTTTTCAGGCAAAGTCCTATCTACTTTACTCTCCAATGCAATAAAGTCAAGGTCACTTTGACACTGTCTTAATCTGGATTCTTCAGCTAATAATTCAGTTACTACATTATCAAATATAAAGTTTTTATCTTCCCAACGATAAATAGTTTGAACTATACATGAAAATTCCATTGGGAGATAACGTATAACTTGGAAAGACTGGTACCATTCCGCAGTAGGCGCTCCGGCATCTTTGAGCTGGTTCACGAGCTGGCGTAGACGAGCAGCATACAGTCCTATAGTTTCTCCCTCTTGTATTCTACACGAGAAAAATGCATCCGTCAAAGCGACAGCACTGGCACGGGATTCCGGACGAAAGTGCTGTTCCAACTTTTCCTAGGCTTGTCTTGCATCTTCGGTATCGGAAATCAAAGGTCGATTAGTCTTCTCTGTATTTAAGTATATAATACTATAGGCTCGGCTCTTCCTCAATATGTAGTCTCTCACTTCCTTAGCAGTAGCTCCTTCAGCAGGTGAAGTTTCGGTTCCTTGCACAATATTCCAACAATCCTTTTCCAACAGGATTACTCGAACATCATCATACCAGGAGTTATAATTAGATGCGTCTAACTTTTCTATTGCTTGATACTCCAACTTATCCATCTCGGTCAATTTAAAGTTATTTTCAAATAATATGCTCTTAGCTATTTACTGTGGCCCATAACCCTGATACATTTCATGCCGAAGAAGTCAGGCATAAAATTGTAAAAAGCAGAAGCTGTAGCATATGAGCAGGGCAGAGCATAAAAACAGACCAAGAATGCGTAAAAGGTATTTATTATAAAGTCAGTCGATCTCACCTCGAGATATCTCACCCCACAGGGCATTTGGACACATAGTCCGTCAGTACAGATACAGAAAAAGAGTAAAGAGGGAATCATCCTCACACAAAAGCAACACACATATATATACAAGTGACAAATTTGCATAAAAGAAACGCCAATCACAGAACTCATCGAAATCTACATGAGCTCCGTGGTGCACTAGAGCACTGAAAATTCGAACCCTATCTCAAAGGACCGAGAGATAGTATGCAGCAGGTTGCATCAATTACTATTCGAAGATTCAAGTTTAAAAAATACCACTTTGTGCAATAACCCTCATCAATTAGCTTCTCTTAGAGCGTATCGAAATTCACCAAGTTGCAATGCCGTTATCTTTCTTAATACCTATGGTATTGAGCTGGACTTTTTATATAAGTTGCCCTATATAACTGGCTCTTAAGTTATGAAAGAATAAAGTCGACGGTAGGCTGTCTCTGCGAAACGGCCGCTGGAATTGAGGGGTGTAGATTTACTTACCTTATTAAGCCGTGACTTTCTGTGACTAAAGTAGCTCTATGTGATTATTAACCCTATAGTCTATAGTGACTATTAGTCTAGTGTTACTATGTCACTCTATCTATGTAAAATTCTTCGTGATTTTCACCAACTTTGCAACTCGACTGTGACTAAACCGTAATTCCAAATTATGAAATTCTTTTTTTGCAATCTTCAATATCCACCTTTCTCTGTTAATTGAAGCTATAACCAATTCTCTAGGTTATTTTGTTGCGGAGCTATAAGAGGGAATACCATAATTTTAACTTAAGTACGAAAAGCGCCATAATTCAACAATTCTTGAGTAACTAGAAGGTTTGTGCCCGTCTAAGACGGGCTTTTCGTCCACCAAACATATCTCATCTTACTTTTAGCACTTTCGTTTCGTCCGAGTAAAAATAAGGCAAAATCCACTAACAGAAAATGTTAGTGGAGAAGCATTACCAAATACAAAATAAATAAATACTGAAAGAAAAAAATAAAAAAGAAATAAAACTGTTAACGCGACTCAATTTATATATGAAAAACGCCATGAATCACTAGCTACGAACTTTCGTTTTCATAAATAACTTTACCGAGGCAAAAAGAAACGAAACAGAAAAAGTCAGTTTATTGAAATTTATTCCAATCCAGCACAAATAAATAAAAACCTATCTGAGTTCTTTGACTCCACAACAGAAATCGGATTTGCGCGTTCGTTAATGACGCAGAGCAAATGGGCGTGTTTATATATAGGCTTTGACAGATCATCTGAGTCTGTTTGGCATGTATCCAAACCAAACCATACGACAGTGTTACTTCAATCTCTGGCTTTTTATATATATTAATATTTCACGTGAAAGTATGTTCATTGAATGAATCGCCTTATGTACTGGGATAGTCTGTGTGCGCGCGCATCTGTTGCTGTGACGTCTTCAAAATTTTTCATGATTTGTAAGAAAATTTGCAGCTCGATTGTGACTAAATCGTTCTTCCAAATTCTAAAAATGTTTTTGCAATCTTCAATGTCCACCTTTCTCTGTTAAACGAAACTAAAACCAATTCTATATGTTATTTGGTTGCGAAGCTAAAAGCGTTTAACTTGAGCTCGAAAAGCGTCATAATTGTTGTTTTTTTTCCGACACACCATTAGACCACTATGGAGAGACGTAAGTCTACGTCAAAGATTACGGTACGCTTTGCATACGGGTAGTGAAAAATTATTTTCTACTAATGCTCATATTTCCTGTAATATTCAAATTATTTAATTCAACTTTTAATACAGGGCTCTTATATATATTGTTGCGTATTCTGTAAGTTTCATACAATTTAATTTATAACTCTTCAAGTTATAAGCAAAATACACGCGGAAAATTTGTGATTTTTTTTAATAAAACCTTTATATCTTACCGAATATTTTAGCTGTTTTTGAAAAATCATGTCAATATTATACTCATCAAATATAACCATTGATGAAAGTCTCATCTCGTTATCAGCTTTCTTTGAAACGGGCTTAGTCGGAATTTTTTTTGTCTTCATCACTTTCTGGTCGGTCTCCTAAATACTCTCGCGATATAATCTTCACTGTAAAATAAGAGTTCAATAATAATCTTTACATACTCGAAATTCTAAGAAAATCCATTTAAATTTTCTGGATATATTCGAAAAAATATGCAAATTTCAAAGTTTCCACAATATATCGGCAACACATTATAGGTGAGAAATCCATTTTTTGAGGGATTGTAGCGCTCCCAATTCAGAAGATCGGAATTGAATTAACACTTAAACTTACCTCTTCAAACGGATTATTCTGCATTTAAAGTTTTATACATATTTTCGTTATGTATATAAAATGCGTTATTTAAAAAATTATGAACAGTTCACTCACATCATCTGATGAACTGAATTCATGAAAAACAATCTTGAAGAATCGTAAATAATTTTACTTAATAATCATTAATTAACCTGAAAGCAAAGGAGCGGATTTTTTGAGAGAAGTAGAACGAGATAGGTTTCATGGGTTTGAATAGACATAATTATGCAATTGAAAGCTTACTACCACTTTATAAATTTCGATCTCACTTTTTCCACTCCATACTTAGCGTGTTACCTCTCTATAGAAACGCTACTGAAATGAAGATAAGACTGTAATCCACGTGAATTCACGGAAATTTCACATCACAAGTTTAAAATATAACCTTAAAATTTCTTATGACAATAATGTTTAAATTTGCAATGCATTTTATGGAACTAATTCTAAAATCCGTCTTGTCCGATTAAAAAATTTTCAGTTTTACCAGTTATTCTATAAATGATAATTCAATATATAAATTAACTTTCTAAAGTCTGTCAATGGGTTTTATCTTATGCGTCTAAATTTCAATAAGCGTGTTCATAGCTTTTGAGCATGCATAGATTCGATGTAAAGGTCAAAACATGTTTTTACATCTTTCGCTGACATTCATTGAAAAATAGATAACAAGCCTTGACTAAAAATCATTTTCATTTCTTATATAAAATGAATAAGTTTTATTGTGGTACTGTTGCTGTTATATATTAAAATACTCACTATAAGGAAAAATATTCCTGTCTGACATCATGATTAATCATGCATTATTCCTTAGAAATTTTAATACATATTGATAGATTTTTTGTTACTTCAGTTAATAGAGGATTAAAAGTATTCCAAGGAACGCATCTGCAACTTCCACTACCACCCTTAAAACAAATATCTATAAATATTAAATAATAAGGAATGAAGCTTTTATTATTAGAAAAATATGGTGCTTATTATACAATAATCACAATTAAAGATATATAATTTAAATATGACTTTATGGAAAATTTGGCATTTATTATAGAAGTATTACACAAATAACATCAAATAATTATTTACTTTTTAAAAGTCAGATATTTATGATTTCTTTAATAGAAGGTTTGATAGGTTAATAAGAGTCATAGCCTCCATTACTTTCAATAACTTCTTGGGTCCTTTTCGACATTGAGTCTAAAAGTCTTCAAGCAGTAATTTTTCTTGCCTCAATTATTCCTACGGTCCAGAAGCAGGCGTCCAGAATTTCTCAGCATTTTGAACTTCATTCAAGTCAAGGGGTGTTTTCCTTTGTCCTCCCGAAAAAAAATCTTAAAAGTGGTTAAAATCTGCGGTGTTTCTAGACCAGTCTAGTGCTCTCCTGGTAAACATTTCCGCAAAGGTATCTCAGCACTTCTACCTGAATAAACATTTTGAATAATCCTTATTAGTTTAGTTATATTAATGTCCCGCTTTGAAGCAACACGAAGGATATTTTGGGATTGATCTCGTAATTTGAACCGAGGTCAGATGACTCCTGAGTTTGCATCAACCGTCTCCAAAATTCTGCACTGCACTAGAGGGAGGACGATTCGACCCCTACGTATGATTTAACGTGCAACAGGCCCACATACACTGTGGAATCGTGATTCAGTGGACTCGTGTTTCGAAGCTGGAACCCTCCGGGGTTTAAGCCGAGATCTTATCAATAGGCCAAGGTGGACCTGGAATTATCCTAAAAAAATACGAAATTAAAAGATATGGGAAAAGAAAGAAAAATCCAGCCACATGGCATAAAAATAAAAAAGAATTATATATATTGTCTCTAAGAAGCAAGAATCCATAATCCCTTTCTTTTAACAGCTTGCTTTAAAATCTAAAAAACTTTCTTTGATTTAAATTACAAAAATCTCTCACACGAAATAGATAAGGTATATTCAAGTTTTAACTTAAATTTCTCAAGTATGCATATTCTGCGTCAACCTAAATGGATGGATTATAAAGATACTCTTCGACTTATTCTGGGACTTCTGAAAGAAATGAATTAATCCAAAATAAGTTAAAGAACTGAAAAGATATTAGCTCAGGAATCACTTTGATATTTTGGAATCATTCTGTAAAAAGCAGATGATTTCGGTTTGTTGCAGTTAAAATACTAACTCACACCGATTTAGTGAACACCGAGTTTTAGCCATGTGACCTCTGGTTAGAAAGTAAAATATTAATTTAAACATTACTAGGGGGCTCTGCCCCCTGCTCGCTAAAGCTCGCCAGCCCCCAGAAGGATTGCGTTGCAATCCTCCCAGGTTTGCTACGCAAACCCTTCTCGCTTCGCTTGCTATAATGAAGACACTGTGTGTCCTAGAAGTTATTCTAAAATCTTCATATATATATGAATCAGCTTTATTTTGCTTATGATGCTTTAACTTAAATCAGCACAGAATAAAATTTTTTAGCCTCAAAAAAGATATTTTTCTTCAAATAAAACTTACAAAGTAGAGCTGATTTCCTTTTAATGCTTTCACCTGAATAAAGAAGAAATAAAATTTTTTGGCCCTGAAAAGGGCCGTTTTTTATATAGTGAAAGCATCAGGAACCTCCCCCATAAACACAATTAAATATTTCACATTTTGGAGCTATCACAGAAACAGATTCAAAAGATTGTGCTGTACGAAAGCAGGTATATACATATTCAATAAATTCCTATATAGAAAATAATATACAACATTGAAACAAATTAAAAATGTAAAGCAAAAAAAATACACTTGACAATCAACCACACAAAACTTCCCACTAAACACAATTAAATATTTCACATTTTGGAGCTACCACAGAAACAGATTCAAAAGATCGTGCTCTACGAAAACATAAATTGAACAAAAACAGGTATATACATATTCAATACATTCATATATAAAATAATATACAACATTGAAGATTGTGCTCTACAAAAAAATTGTATCAAAGCAGGTATATTCAATCCACTCAGATATAAAATAATATACAACATTGAAACAAATTTAAAATGTAATGCAAAGAATACACTTGACAATCAATCACAGAAACAGATTCAAAAGATTGTGCTCTAGGAAAACATAAATTGTACGAAAGCAGGTATATACATATTCAATACATTCATATATAAAATAATATGCAACATGGAAGACTGTGCTCTACAAAAAAAAATTGTATCAAAGCAGCTATATTCATTCCACTCAGATATAAAATAATATACAACATTGAAACAAATTAGAAATGTAATGCAAAAAAATACTCTTGACAATCAATCACAGAAAACTTCCTCATAAACACAGTTAAATATTTCACATTTTGGAGCTACCACAGAAACAGATTCAAAAGATCGTGCTCTTGATAAGCCAACATAGAGTTGTCCATGACTAAAAACCGGCTCATTGAGCACCAAACATATCTTTTCAAAAGTTTGGCCTTGCGACTAATTAATTGTCATGGAAAAGGCTAAACGAATGGGAAATTGCATACGTTTAAATTTGAAAGGCATGTTAGTCTGAGATGGAATCAAAGGGATTCGGGGAATGAGAAACGTCTCTGTACCATCAATGGATTTTGCCTGAATAATGTTTTGCTGCAATTTTGTGATAATTAGGCGTGTACCATTGCATAATCCTTTAGATGGAGCTAAATTTCTCAACAGCATTATAATGCAACCTATTTTCAACTTTAACTCATATGGAGGCAAACCAGTTGGTGTCAAAGAATTTAAAAATTCTTCAGGAAATGTCAATTTATCTTGAGGATCTTCACTCATGACCATATCAACTGCTTTATAAACAGTTTCATTTCCCGGCATAAATTCCAACACTTTATTGATGATTTCCATGGATCGCTCAGTAAGGATAGCTCGACCTTTAAGCTCCTGTGGGGTCACACTGGAAAAATCTATGTCACTGTACAATTGATGTATAGGGTCTTGTATTGAAGGGTAGCATTGCAAAGACAACTGGATCGTTGAGCCACTTTTTTCTCTCCAATGTCCAACAACCAAGCACCAAAATCCCTTTCAGATTCAAGGGCACGCATATTTTTTGTCAGATATAACTTATGAAATTTCAACCAAAGAGCGTGTTTTTTAAGGAGCTGGCAACAGTTAATGTTCTTGAACCTCTTAAAATTACTGGAAGAACTTGGCGAAAATCTCCACCCAGTAGAATGACTTTGTCCCCAAACGGTTCTTGACATTTTGTGAGATCTTGTAAAAGTCTATCAACAGCTAAGAAAGCATGAACATGTGTCATGGGTGCTTCATCCCACACAATTAATTTTGTTTCCAGTAACATGTCAGCTTCTTTTGTATTAGGCTTCAAATTGCAAGTAGATGTTGCATTTAAATCAATTGGAATTTTAAAAACAGAATGGGCTGTTCTCCCCCCTATTAATAGAGTTGCAGCAATACCTGTAGATGCAACAGGAATAACATCATCACCTCTACCACGTATTGTGTGAAGCAAAGTTGAATAAACAAAAGTTTTTCCTGTCCCAGCAGGACCATCTAAGAATAACTCTTGGGTGTATCTGCAGCGTTGTTGCACACTGCACTTAATAAGATTTCCACAACATTCCGCTGTTCACTATTTAACTGCATAGCATAACTATTAACTTTAGCCTGCTCTTCCACAACATCAAAGTTCGCTCTCTCCAAAACACTTGCAGGCAAATCTACAGTTGGTAGATGCAGTTTTTGGAGACTTAAATTGTAGGATGTAAGCAGTTCCTCAATATCTGCAAGTGCATAGTGAGGTCCAGTCTGCTCAGAATAACGATGCACAAAGTCCTCACAAAGTGAAACTTGATGCTGCACCCACAACTCTGGAACATCCTCCACTTCTCCAAAGCCCCAAATCCTTGTGAACAGCATGCGCAACTGTCTCGGAGATTGAAATTGTGCAGTTTCATTCAAAGCATCATGCCACTGCTGGTCACCTCGAAGAAGTCCATACTCCTGACATGCTTGTTGAAATGTAATGCATCTGAATCCATTTACGGTCAAAATATCATCAAAACTAATGGCCCCAGACTTGCGCAGTAGTAGCATCCGCAAATAGTACCTCTCAGTATCCAGTATACTAACTACTGGCAGTCTCCCAATAACATTTTGTCCACCACGTTGTCGCTTCTTCCAATTTGGGGTACTCTTATCAAACACATAATATTGTGGAATATCTGAGTAAGAAATGTTGTGAGCTGAAGGATCATTTTTGTTTAGTTCAAACCATGATGTTAGAGTTGTTTTTCTTAAAGAAAGCTCGTTCAATTGCTTGGGCTTCTTGACCGTCTTGGTACACAATCGGCTGTTGCTGTGGTAAATGCACAGCTAAGCGCACTACAGTGTGGGATTTATGCGACAAATTAAATTCATTTAAACGCCACATGGCTTCAGGTGCACTAACATACCTACCTTCAACAAAACTTAAAATTTCATCATGATCCAGAGCACCTTCTTTTTGTATTTTGACCGAGGCTGCATCATGTCCTTTGTATACATATTTATATAAGTATTTGGCACTTTCAACTGAGGCACAAACTTCAACATTAATATGCGCATTAAATTTTTTAAGCAACCAAGGATTATATGGGACAACCCATCTGTTATCGATGGAATATTTCCCTATCTGGACAGGTTCAGTGGCTCTTCTGCGATAAATAGGGTATCCATTAACATTTTCCTCTGTATCATCCTTGAATTGTTTCGGAAAACTTTTGCAGCACTGTCCATCTCTCATGCATGGAGAATTTATATTTATAGTTCCACATGGGCCATGTACCATGCATTTTGTCACAATTTGGAAGAGTCTAAGATCAGTGCAAGGATCTGGAAGTTCTGCAGTCACAAACTTGTCAATGTCATCTTTAGTGCGAATTTTGCTTTCTGAATCTAATGTTAGAAGAATGTGCTCATGAGGCAAAACTCGCTTTTGGAACATAAATATAGGCCAAAACAGTTCCAAATATTCCATGCTTGCAAATATCTTCTAAAAGTTCTTTTAATTTCATGTTAAATACACGTGCAATAATATCAGGTCGGTCTTCAGGACGTTGTACTCCCTCCATGCTACTTGAAATTTCAGACCAAGATGAGTTGCAAGTAAACGTCAGAAAGAGATCTGGCTTACCAAACTTGCGTACCATAGCCATTGCATCTTGTTAATTTTGTTGCATATGACGTGGGCTCCCTTGGAAAGAAGATGGCAGTATTATAAGTTTTCCAGTGCGTATATTTTCATTATGTGCTCGACACTCTAAAGCATCTAAAAGCCCCCGATAAAGTTCAATTCGCAAATCTTTTTGATTTTGTCGCAAAAAATGTAAACGTGAGCCTTCGGTTTTAACATATGCATCAACAATATATTGCTGAAAAAGCTTACCACTATTGTGCAAAATACTGAAACCATTTCGCTGGGAAAGTCTGTATGCATAATATTGTAGTTGAGTGACACGGGTGCGCTTTGCTGTTCTCCTTTCTTCTACATGTTCCATTCCAGTGTTCCAACTACACTCGCCCCTTGGAAATAGCAAAGGATAGGTCATTGGATCACAGCATTGATTTAAAGGTGAAATGCTTTGGCATGTATCCCCAACTGGGTACACACAAATGTCTCGGTTGGCTGGGGGCTCTCCATTATCACCTACAAATATAGCTGCTACTTCAGTGCATAAAGTAGGAGCATTATAGCGCCGCATATCCAAATTTTTATCTTCCAAAAATACCATTTTCACTGATGTAGTTGGGTGCTCTTGTACCAAGCGGCGCATTTGAAGATAAGACTGAGCAAAGGGATTGATTTCCCTTAACATAAAATCAAGTTTTTCAAATACATGTAGCAAGCAATTTTGATTGCTACTCAAGCGTTTCTCTGTTGCCTCACTGGAGTCAAATATATAAAGATGTCCGTAACTTTCTTTATGTTGGTCACTTGCATACAGGGGGGAAACTCTGTGGTACACTTGACCATGTAAACGGTAACAGTATGGCCCAGTTCCACGTGGTGGTTAAATTTGTGCTCCCATCGAAGTGAATGCAAAGGCAGAATTGTATTCCCGAATTCGCTGTCGATAATTTTTAGCATCAGGCGAATTTTCAGTTAGCAATGCTTTCAATAGTTCCGGTGCATCAGGAAATGCCGGTAGCTGAACCTTTCCATCATGGCAACATTTTGTATACTTATGGGCAGTATTTTTCTCTTCCTTCCAATAAACAGCCCCCCAAAAACCGCACTGTTCGGACATAGTTCCACAATTATGCTCCTCAACATCGTTTCGAATACACATACGTTTCGGGCGACGGCGATTATCGGCTTCGTTTCGAATACTTCGCCTTACAGTGGATTCCTGAACTGTTTCCTGGCTCCGTTCAGTACGCCTTTGTTCGTTTCGGATAATATATCCAACAGCACGACTTAAATTCATTATTTTTACAAATTTCCAACTACTAAAAATAGTTTTCAATAAACGTGATCACACGAAGCGACTTCGGACTTTCCGCGGATGTAAACAAATCAAACTTGCGAGCTGTTGCCAAACAGTGATTAAGAAATTCGACCCTATTTTGTTTGTAAGTATATATATAGATTTACTTAAGAGAAAAGACTACGGAATTCAAGTTATAAGTGCTTACATCTAAATATAATGCGCTCCTTAACTGAACGGTATTTACAGCTGAATTTACCGCCGACATCGCAACAAACTTTCGAGCCTCATCAGTGGTTAAAGCATATGACCAACCACTACCTGCTGGGCGATCCATAGTTCCTGCATTCTGTCTGTGTTAGTCTAATTAATAATCCAATTTTATTCTCTTATTATTTAAGAAGAAATATCAATTAGTAGCAATCCAGCCAAATACTGTTGCAGCCATGCAAAGAGAAACTTACTTGTTAATCCACCTGATTACTTTCGTGTGGCTTACACGGAGAATGAAACCGATTTCTCGGTAACTTTTTCCAGATTGTCATCACCCCATAAAAGGTCCTTATGCGATATCATCAAATTGCTGAGGCATTTGAAATGTTTTAAGCAAAAGAGAAAGAAAAAAACCAGAGGCTTAAACATCTGATCCGAAACATTATAAATCTTTATTCTTGGTTCGTTTGTCTTGTGGCTTCATTGCAACAACAGCTACAATCTCTGAATAACTATTTTTACATCACGCAATTTACAGAAAGAATGCCAGGCTAAAAACATTATCGTGCTAATAAAACATTCAATGCTCTGAAATTTTTGTAATAAACTAAAAATTCAATTTTTTTTCCTTAATTATTTCAAATTCTATTTATTTTATTTTATTTATTTATTTCTTTATTATTATTGATTAGTATCAATCAATAATAATCTATACTTATAAAAGGCAATGTTTGCGTATGTGTGTGTAATGTCCAGACGAATCTATCGCACTTACAGCCATGAAATTTGGCTCACAGCTAGTCGTAAAGATGACTCAATGCACTTCGAAGCCAGAATGTAAAAACTTATTCTATAAAATTCTTTATGTAATGTTTTGTGTTGTTTTGGGTCATTTCTGGCACGTTGACGACTGTAGTATCTTTCCTAATGATCGTTGAAAAACAATCAATGCACCATCGGATAGAACAAAGAATTTTCGTTCTAATGAAGTTTGTTTTGAATTTCCAACGTAATTTGCTGAATTTTGAGAAATTTTTTAGTAATAGTCCCTTTTACTTTATATTTTTAACTTTCAGTTCTTATTTTCTTGCATCCCACCGTCTAATAACTCTATCATTTTCATTTTTTTAGGTATAAACCGGAATATTTATCCCTGTTTTAAAACAAGAATGGTTAAAATATCCTTTTACTCCGATTTTCTATGGATTTTTTATTGATCAGTTCAAAACATTTTCTTTCGCATATCCGAATCGACGAAGCTTTCGACTGACCCAAAGTTACTCTCAGTTCCCAGAATACATTTCTACTATCCGATTAGCTGACAGTACCAAGCGAAAGTCATGTCATACTCTCGATCATTTAAATGCGTCAGCTAATCTTAATTATTTCATTTTACTAATTCAAGAATCAGTTGATTTATTTGTTTTATACTTTTTGATAGTCGCGCATATATGCTGATATCTTTAGTTAAAAAAACACTTTATTCATCTCGCTCAAGTTCCTGCGTGTACTTTCAATAACACTCGAAGGCGAAATTTAATTATTTTTCTCGATACCACTATTTTAATTACTGCTACTTCCACTGCGATAAGCACTGACTTTCACTTCAAGGCAAGAGACATCTCCCCATATAAGCTCTCTGCGCATTGTTAACGTGCCTTTCCTCTGCCTTCCTCTTGCTCTGCTTAGATTACAGCAATGGCGCACGGTCGGCGTTGTCTGCAAGAATGATCATGGTGTAGACTCGTAATTATGGTTTTAAGATGCTAAGTAAATTTATCACCGTCATTTGAGTGTTTTCCTGAAATAAAGATGAAGTTTACCAAATCAGCTGTGGATTTATTTTAAAGATTCCTCTACCAATATTATAAAATTCAAGACGTTACATATATATATTTTGATTTCGTTTTCAAAACTTTGGGCTTTTTTTATTTTGTTGAAGTCCTTATGACATGGGCAACGCCGTGCACGTACTGCTAGTAATAAATAAATAAATGAAGCAAGAGCAAGTTCACACTGATTACTCACAATCTTGCTATCTTGTAATATGCGATGATGTAAAGGAAAAGCATTGTTACAAAACTGTCCTTCAAGCAAATATTGTAAAATTTATTCAAATTCAGAAAAAATCGCACAGAAATAAAATTGCTATAATCAAAAACCTTAAGTTATACAGAGAAAAATTTTTAAATTTGAATCATTTTTAATTAATTAAACCTTTAATTAAAATTTGGAAAACCCTTTTCAGTGAGAATCTACCACCCAAATGTAAACTATAAGCTAAATTTGATAGCTCTAAGTACAATAGCCTCCTTGTACAGTGTTTTGAACGGTTTTCGCAGCACGCATATGCGCAATTTGCAGATGATATGCCAGCCTATAAGCAGTATCATGTTAAAACAGAAGAAACATAAAATTGAGAAATGTTCCAGACCAACGTATCAACCGGTAGCTTCTCCCAAATGAGCGTTCTTTGCTCGCCTGACCACTCATTAGAGGGCGCGTCTGCTGACTGAACCAGTTAGAATGGTTAATACCAGTATAGAGCCTGGAAACTTTCAGTTTGGCTCTTGAGATATCCCAGCAAAAAGACAGTAGCTAAAAACTTGGAAACTCTGCTAAAGATTACACACGCAATCTAAAAAACAAGAAATTTGACTGAAAAATACGCTTTAATGTTCATAAGAGCACTAAAAAATAATTTATATGCTGCAATAAATGTTTAATCTAGTCCCCATTGGCATGACGTTAAACTTTTACTCGATGAATCGTGTTACGGGATATTTCTTGTACGTCAAAAATGCAATAAAGCGAATTATACGTGCAACGCTTTTTCGAAGATCAGCTTATATTTGCAGATTATTCATAATAGCTAGATGAAGCACTAACAGAAAAAAAAAATACCCAAGAGTTAACAAAGAGTGTTGTTCCAGAGTGAAAACCCATGGTTCCATTTTAAATGCCTTTTACATGAGATGATAAGCATATTAATTGTTCTTATACCATTTGCCGTACTACACAGTATTCAATAGATTTACTAATCATTCCTTGTGCCGAGTTTTGTGTTGCTAGGTCGCGCTGTTGTCAATACACGCGAGGTTCGTAGCGATGTTTGCTTTTATTTGAATAACTCTGCACTAATCTGCTCTAGTATGTGGCTTTTGGATTTTTTGGATAAAAGGGTTAGGTTTTAAAACAATATTTGACATTTACGAAGGTTCTCGTGTTGTGACGTGCAATGGCAGAGTGACTTTTGGTGATTGGCCTCTCAGCGGGAGAATGGAGAAGTGTCCATCTCTTTGAAAGGTTTAAGTGGCGATGCATGATATGTCGCTATCGGTTTTGACAGCTTGACAAGCTTTGCAATGGCGTAGAAAGTGGGTGACTTCTGAATCAAAATCAGGTATGGGTCATCCGCTTTGGCATGGACTTCGAGGTACTTTTTGTTTCTTGAATAATTTATAGGATGCAACGTGACTCAAACTTTATCTACTTGTCGTCGATATTTATCATAATACTCTTTCAGTTAATCTTGCTTTGTTTCGATTCGTTCTCGAACGTCATTTGTAATGGTTGTTAATTTTTAAAGTACGAATTAATTTCTGGACAATATTGTTGTTTTCCACCACAGCCTTGTAATCATGCTCGACATCGTCCATAGTCCGCAACTCTCTTTCATATTTTAGGAATATAAGTTAAGTTCTGGCCCTATTCATGGGGAACGAATAACTGGATATATCTAATGCCAGTTTCTATGGTCGACTATTTCAAAGATTCCAAGACAGGATTTAAGATCTCTTTTATCGCCTTCAGAGAGCTAGCTGGCGGAGAGTAAAATGGTATGAAGATTCTGTTGATATTGAGGGCAACACACTTGTTAAGTTGCCGAGCAAACGAATAGTAGTCCATAATCACTTTGATTTCTCTTGATAAACCATGCCTCATTAGCACACTTTTTATTAGTTTTGCAGCACATTTCTGAGCAGTGATTTGAGTAAGAGGAAATAACTCAGTACATTATGTAACACAATTTTTGTAAATAAAGATCCATTAATTGCCAGTTTCTGTTTGTGGACAAAATAAGGATTTTGAGAGGATTTCAAAACGCTCTCAATAAATTGACATTTAAAAAAGAGAGTGGCTGGTTTATCGTTGGTAACCAGGCAACTGTTGCATTTTCAGCAGTTTTGATGTAATCACTAATATACTTCATTCAGTCCGATAATCGTGTCTTCAACTCTCTGAAATTTTTCTTCTTCTCCATTATAGCCGACCATTGGATTATTATGGGGAATGTATGATGGATTCATGCTCCATTAACTAAATCACTGGTTGGGGATATTCAGAATCAGCATCTGGTACGTGTCGACCCCTATGAATAAGCGGGTCGGAGTTGGTGGTAGAAATTATTAAAGGACTTATTAATTTTTGAAAAATTGTTCTTTCGAGATTTAAGCAAGTATATTTATTTTAATTAAGTCATAAATCTCACCATGAGAAAATTCCTCTCCACAGATTGGAGGAAAAGCATAATTGCAATGCTATTTGCTTCTCTAGTGTACATTGAACTTTGAAGTTCAAAGACTATTTCGAGTGCACACTGAAAAGTCTTCCGGTTGAAGATTTCAGGTTTAAATGTCATCTCAAAGGTTGGTTGATCGGATGCCACAGTAACTTCTGTTTCCTCCTACAAATTTTCTTGAGGGCCCATGAAACAGCTTAGGGTTCTCTTTCCGTCAGCGAATAATTACTATCTACTTGAGAAAGAATTCTGCTAGCAAACCCTTATTGAATAAACTTTGATTATATCCCTTTTGTCCCAAGGTTTTCCCAAATTTGGTAAAACTTAATCAAGTGGTTCCACTCGGTAGATCACCAGACAGACACGCTTATATTATTAGCAGAATGGTTTAGTTACAAACGGGCTAGTTTAATTTTTATTGATGCTTACAAATTAATTTTACCCAATCCTGAATTCAAATCTTATTTTTTCAATATAACTAATTTATACGCTGTGTAATTTTCCCCTAATTTTGACAATTTTTTTATAAATTTTACTTTTGGAAAATTAATTAAAATATTTTGCTTAACAACACAACGAAAGTAATTTAGATACATTCATCACATTTTAGGGGGAAGCGCGCTATTTTGTATTCGTCCAAAGCGTTGATATTTGTAGGTAGCAATTGTTTCTTTCTCTCTCTATCACCAATAACTTTGTGAAATGTAATTATCACAGAGATAGTTCATAGCTATCGATAGGAAATAAACCTATTAAAGGCGCTTGGTACTTACTCCTCTCTTCTGTTAGGAAGACCTCCAGAATTCAGAATTGTGAACTTTGTACCCCACGCTACAAACTTCAATCAGAAAATATGTTTTAAAATTCCTCGAATTAGATTTATGTTTGAAATCCCTCAATTGAGAGAATTTCAAATCCATACAAAATGTAACTAAATAATGGTCATAACCTTAAGAAGTTATTAAACTGGCCAAAATACACAAATGCCGGAATATAATGTGGGATTGAAAAGTATGTGGCAAGCCGTGACAAGATACCTATGATGCTTAGGTGAAAATAGAGAAAAGAAAAGTCGAATGATTAAAGAAAAAGAAACTTTATTTGCAAAACGTTTGCAACAAATTCTGGAATGAGAGACCAATAGCTTCAATACGTCGGTGACGGAGTGAATCGATTACACTTCGGAAAATGTATGACGTTTCACGAACATTTGTGGCTGGGAAGATAAGTTGGGTGATAAACTCTTCTGTTGTTTCCATGAGCGTCTCGTAAAGAACGCCTTTTAGCTGCCTCCAGAGAAAATCCATTTCGTGGTTACTCAGGCTACACTTGTCTAAAGAAGGTGTGACATTTCTGTCCGACCAGGCAGTCTTTTAAAAGATAGAGGCCAATTAACCTCTCGTAGATTCTGCAGAGAACACGGCTTCTCGCGGGTTGCTTCTTTCTTTCCGACACCAAAAAGCTTTTTTTTTCTATCGCCCCTTAAAGATATGATCATCAGCTTAGTTACTTCCTGAATTTTTAAAAATTTAAATCTTTTCTCTCCGAAAAATTGACTAAATTCTGATTATTTTTTGCCAGAGATCAATTGTCGTTATTTAAAATCTCTTTAGCTCAATTAAAACGGTAGCATGTCTGCCACAGAAATACCAATGAGTGAAGAAAATCTAGTGCAAGATTCCGAGTCCAGAAAAAGCAACAGGTCTGTAAAAACAGTTGACAAAATACAGCTGAAATATTTATAGTTTTAGGAAAAAATGTTGAATCAATACAGTATTGAAACAATAGAGAATTTCTCGTATACAAGAATAGGACTGCATTAGTAAGTTGAAGAGCAGTTTATGCATTAATAATTTTTTTTCGTTGTAACCAAGATTAGAAAGAAATGCTAGAAATTCGCTAATTAATATCTTATAATCAGAAGCACATAAGTACATATGAAAAGGTAAACAGGTCGAAAAGAAAAACCATGCAAAAAGAATATAGAATAGACCAGTACATGTAAATAATGCTTTATTAACAGGTACAGAATCTGAAAATAATCGCTTCCTGTATTTATACTACAAATTTGTATGAAATATTATCCTAATTACTAACTAATCCAAGTAATTAAATATAACACAAAATCCTAAATGAATTTAAAGGAATTTTAATAATTTTCGAATAAAAATAAAAGTATTAATTTCTAAATCGCAAAATTAAAAATAAATTAATAGAAATTATTATTTATACAGGTAATAATATAATTAAGATGCATATGATAAATATCATATTGCTAATATTGTTTCATAATATTATTAAAATAAGAATCTTTTAAATAACAATTTATACTTTATGTTACTTAATCGCGCCCATAGAGAAAGCCCTTCCTCCCATCTGACGTGCCTAAAGTGAAACTGGGATAAAGATACAATATTTGAAACCCTGCTGAATAGTAACAATTTATTTTCATTCATTGTTTAACTGCTTTTCTATCAAAATCTCACTAGCACAAAATAAATTTGAAATTGGCGCAATCCAAATCTGCAATGCCATTAACCATTCATCAAAGAAAAAAATTCCGGATGTTATTTCCACACTAGGTAGCGCCGACGCGTGTCGAGGGCCAAATCTTTAATAGTGTTAAGACCCAGCAGTAACAAATATTAAAAAAAAATAAAAATTATCCAACATTTTGCACAGAATCCCCCTTATTATAATAATAATTCTAATAAGCGAATGCAGTTTTACTTTCAATAACAGTTTGTACATAACGATAAAGAAATGACTTACATGAGAAGATCCTGCTTTTTATGTGGCTGCAGCGCTCCCAATTCAAGAAATAAGAATAACATTAGTAATTAAACTTGCTGCTGTAAGCGGATTATTCTGCATACTTAAAAAGTTTTATACATATTTTCGTTAAATTTATGGAATTCATTTTTGTTTAAATCTATGAAAAATTCATTCATTATCTGACAGACTGTAATCCATAAAACAATCTAGAAAATTCGAAAATAATTTTACATAATAATCATTAACCCGAAACCGAAGTAGTAAACTTTTTTGAGAAAGTTTCATGGCTTCATTTGGACATAAATATGCAATTGAGATCCAACTATGATTTTATGGGTTTCGTGTTCACTAATTCCAGTCTGTACCTACGAGAGTAATCGCCGCATATGTATACCACTGAAATGAAGATAAGAACGTAATGAACGGAAATTTCATATCATGATTTGAAAATACAATCTAAAAATCTCTAAATTGCCTTATTACAAAAATATCAAAATGTCGAATGGTTTTTATGTGAATAACGCTATAATCCTTCCTGTAGGATGAAAGTTTTCAAAATTCACCACTATTAATAATAAGTACGATTATATATAAATTTTCAGTTTGAGTTTCTGTTGCATCAGGCAATTCGGAACATTTATTTAGATGTGTGTGTTCATTAATTTTGAACATGCATATTTTTAAGAAAATAAATGTCCGGTGGTTTATCATCTGAAGAAGGTATAAGAATGAAAGACCGATTAACGCGAAATATGTACGTAAAGTACCCATTAGCGTTACGGACTCGGTGAAAAGAATGGCGTGAATCTAACTGAATTTCATAGTGTTCGCGCAATTCTGGTTTATCGCGAGCATTTAACCCTAAAGAATTTAACATTAGAGTAGAACCCCTCTTATCCAAAATTCCGGTTAATAAGAACAGATTTTATTTTCGAAAATTATATGTAATTGAAAAGATTTAAATATACATACTAAAAACAAAAAAAAAGAACTTAATTAGCATGCATAATTTTGCTTACATTGAAGAAACTAATGCAATAATTCTAGGATCACATTTACGTGTAATAAAAACACATTACTTTAACACATCACACACACATTTACATTAACGATCTTTCAGGGTGAAGAAATTTGTCTGATGAAGTGATGTTATTCTCGACGTGGAAGCAATATTATGCCAACGTCTCATAAACATAATGTCTGTTGATGTCACATTTTCACTCGGCACTATATATCGCAGTACTATTTCAAGCGCATTTGCAGCTTGAGAATAGGAAACGAGAACATTCTCTGGTTCATCAGTTTCTTTTAGATCAGAGTCATATTGTGGCTTATTCTGAAATAAAGAGATGATTTCTTTATCTCTATATAACTAATTAGCTTCAGTATCACAAGACAACCACTCAGTTACAGTGTGTTCAGTGTTCATCAAGCATTGTTTCTTAGAAATTTTAGTATATTTTGATAGATTTTCTACAACGACAATTAACACCGGATTAAAAGTATTCCTCAAAAAGCAACTAAATCTTTAACTACTACTATGCTTTTCGAAAACCAGCATTATTTCTGTGTGTCATAAATACGAAAACAATTCTCGATTCTTTTATTTAATTTACTTTCAGCCGTTTTAATTCGATTCTGTCTTAAAATAGAGATTATACTGCTGTAATTAATAAATAAAAAGTCCTTAAATAACTGTCAAACAATAGGATAAAATTGCATGAATCTTTTCAGATGATTTTGATTTTAAGGTGTTACGTTGTGGTATTCTTCACAGCCTGGGATACATTTAATAAGTGGAAGAATTTCTCTTTTGTTTGCTTAGCCCTGTTCAACTTTGCTAGAATCAGCTAAATTTGGCCATAACTTCTTCCACGACTTTACTAAACAATTTTGTATAACACTGTCCCATGATTCCGATACCCAATAAATTACATCTTTTATTGTGATATTCTTTATAAGTTACAGTACAGAGTCAGAACTACCATCGCTTTCAATCAGTTTTCGAAGAAGCATCTTCCTGTAGCTGCATTTTACATTTTGTAACACTCCTTGGTCCATAGGCTGTAATAAAGCTGTTACATTAGGAGGTAGAAAAGCTGCTTTAATATTTCCGCAACACAATGATGTTGCTGCCATATAGATATTAGTACTGAGTACTTATAACTTACATATTTGTTAGCACACATCTTTTTCTTTTCTATTTTTATCGGAATTTCGGGTAATCCGAATTTTTTGTAATCCGAAAAGGCACCGGTCCCAATTAGTTCGGATTAGCGGGGTTCTACTGTATTTATATTATAACTACATTATTTTTTGCAACCATTTTTATATTTTAGCTATGTATATGAGCAAGGATAACGAGAGTTTGAAGATCCAGTTGATTTTGAGACACGTTTATTTTTAAAACATGTTTTAAAATCTTTAATAACTTTTTTTAAGAGAGAGAAAACTGTAAAACAAACGATTTATCAAAATATTTTTTTAAATATAAAATTAATAAGTTTGGACAATGTGTTACAGTTGCTGTGATATTTTAAAATACTCACTATGAGGAAAAATATTGGTCTCTGACACATCAAGCATTGTTTCTTTGAAATTTTAGTATATTTTGATAGATTTTCTACAACGTCAATTAACACCGGATTAAAAGTATTCCTCAAAAAGCAACTAAATCTTTAACTACTACTATGCTTTTCGAAAAGCAGCATTATTTCTGTGCGTCATAAATACGAAAACAATTCTCGATTCTTTTATTTAATTTACTTTCAGCCGTTTTAATTCGATTCTGTCTTAAAATAGAGATTATACTGCTGTAATTAATAAATAAAAAGTCCTTAAACAACTGTCAAACAATAGGATAAAATTGAAATGAATCTTTTCAGATGATTTTGATTTTAAGGTGTTACGTTGCGGTATTCTCTTATATGAAATTTTTCCCTGTTATTTATGATTAACATAATTTTGAAATGTTTTTCGCGCGATGCATAAATTCTGTACTCAAAAAGGATTTTAAATTAAAAAAAGCCTGCTGAGAAATTGAATAAGATGATGCAATGATTTATTCGGAATATCTGTATTTTTCAGTTGCACTGATTTTTTATGTTACAGACGAGAAATATTTTATTATAAATAAGCATTTCTGCATAGAATTTTAATTCTTAACATTTTCAGCTAAATTTTAAACTGCTTCATTCATTTTTATTATTTTTTGTAACGTACAAATTTCCAGAAATATGCTTGAACTATTCATACTCATTTCAATAAATTGAAAAATGAGGGTATATTAATTAGTTAATTCCAAATAAATTCACCCCGCAATCGAATAAAGCCGTTTCTGAATGACGAGAATACGGTTACTGTTATATATGCAAAGTAGTCACAATTAGAAGTGGCTATGCAAAGACCTCGAAGGGTGTTGATCCCATCATCGGCGTTGGGACGACTAAACAGCTAACCCTATTGTACCCCAGGGGATGTGAAAGCCTCCATACTCAATCGGGCAATTTGTCATCACCGTGCTTGCGTTCAATCTGTGTGTGTGTGTGGGGGGGGGGTATTCTGCATACTTTTCTGAGCATGGGTTTTCGATTTATGGGTGAAAAAAATTACTTCCAATTTCCACCACCAACAGCAATATGGCGCTGTACACTCAGTTGGTCTGGTCAATTAGTAGATTGAATTACAGAAATCTCGGTTTAATATACAAATTTTATTTTGGCATCGTTGATACATGTAAATGAATGAGTTAACCTTATAAATGCTAAAAAAATGCATTTCTTTATTCAACGGAACGTAGTAGTTCAACGTTGATTTGTCGAAATCTTTATCGGATCTTTCAAGATGGGTACATCATCAACGTTTCCTTTGTAAACCACATTTTTCGGATGCCCCACGTGCAAAATATGCGAAGGTGGTGACCAGGGGAACGCAACCGCCACCTGCAGGGAAATGGTCGGCAATTATCCGTTTGTTTGTTGGATTTTGATTAAGAACTTGCTGAACACATAATCCAGTAAGAGGAAGTACTCCGCTTTGCACGAATAGGGTAGATTGCAGGCACCTCCGTTGTGTCGCAGTTGTCTCTTAACAAAAGTTAGAAGCAATGCTCGATGTCGGCACACTAACGGAACAAATGGCTGGATCATTTGCACCATTTTCTTAAGGATATACTCTAAATTCTCGACTATTCGGGAAGCTCAACTAACCGGAAAAATTAAAAAATTAGTTTTTCTAAAAATTTTACATTAGCGCGCAAAAATTTAACTCGCGCGCGCTCGCCGGCGAAGTTCCATTCACGCGAACAATTTCTTTTTGGAATGCAACTTCCGCTACGCACGGAGGGGCGTAGAAGGAAAATAAAAAGCAATATACAGTTCTGTGACGTACACAGATTTGTTTTATGGGGGGAAGGGGTTCAAAAGCAAAAGTGAGAACCAAAAAAAAAATAATAAAATTTCCTCACCTTTCGCCGAAAAACGAGAACTAAAAACGAAATAAACAACCAAAAAAAAGGTAATGGGACAGAAGCGGCAAAAAAAGAGCTCATGGGGTGGGTACTTTCAGATTGGTAAGTCTCTTTCTTTTTCTTTATTTATTTACTCTCCGAATACCGACTGATGTTGATTCCGATTACGTAATATCATGTTCGGGAGAATTGGAGGCTAGCATATTGCCCAATAACCGCTGCGATTTTCCAAAAGATAATTAATTACCTTTGATATTCAATCTGGGATTTGTTTACGTTCACTTAAAAGAGTTTTATTATGAATGCCGAATAGAATATTTTTCAGTTTTGTCGACTATTTTTATATGTTTATGTTTTTACAATCTATATATTTACGGTAAAAATTTGGCTACAGATCATACTTTTTTTCCATCATCAAAACGTTAAATTAAAATCTTCACAATATGTTTTGTAAATACAATGTTATGGAAGATACAGAAGTATTCTTAAAAATTATATTTAATTCACATTTCAAAATGACAAAAACAAATTATTTGGCCGAAAAAATCTTAAAAAAAGGCTACAATCTACCCCCTCCCCATCACACTCAACTATCCGGACTTTTCAGGTATCCGGAAATCGGAGTTTCCCGATCAATAAATTGTGGTGGCTTCAGCTCCTTGGGGCAGCAGGCCCCACCATCTGAAAATCTAATACATTAGGGCTTAAGTGGAAATGAAAACTAGACCTGATAATCAAAATGTATAAACCAGTATGAGGAAGATCAAATTTAGGAATAAATTAAATCAATAAAAAGTTACAAACTACATAAATACAAAAATATTAAAATAATAATAATAATTTTAAAAGAATATAATAGGAGATTAGAAAGTTGTGAAAAATTATCTAAGGCAGAAAAAGGTTGAGGAAAGGAATGCACAACAGTGCGGGGGGGGGGGACTCAGAGTGAGATAGTCATTCTTGGTCTCTTACGATTCTGTTTATCATTATGATCATAAACAGGAATTTTGGTTATTTCGGGGTTATTGATATCCGGCAGTTTTCCATAGAAAATTTTAGCAAGTTTTTGAATGAACTGCTGAAAGGAGGGGACATTTAATGCATATCGTATATCAATATTTCGATGGTACCACCTGGCGTTTGCAATCATTCTTAGGGTTTTGTTTTCAAGCACCTGAATGCTTCGCAAGTTACTTCTGGCAGTGCAGGCCCAAATGTGACTCGCGTAAGTGAGAATTGGTCTGAGATAGGCTAAATAGATCAGTACCTTGTTGTTGAGATTTAGACTAGAGTTCCTACAGATTAAAGAGTATTGGGCGCGGAATGCTTTGCTATATTTTTCCTTGATCAGGCTAGTATGGGCTCGGAAGTTCAGTTGCTTATCCAGAACAACCCCCAAATATTTCACTTCTTTTTTCCATTCGATTGGGGTGCCATATACCTTCACTTTTGGCCAGTCCTCATTCTTTTTATTAAAGAGAATTGCCTCTGTCTTGTCAACATTTAGTTTAATTTTCCATCTCACAAGCCAGGCTTCTAAATTTTTAAGGTAGTTTTGAAGGGGTACAATAGCTTTACCAGGGGTTTTACCTTGCGAGATTATGGCCGTATCGTCGGCGTAAAGGCTGATCATAATATTTCTGACCTGTGGGATGTCATTCATGTACAAATCAAAAATTATAGGGACAAAAATTTCCCCTTGGGGTATGCCAGCCTGAAGTTTTCTTGGTGTAGAGTCTGAGTTTTTAACAAGAACAGTGAAGTGCCTATTCGTAAGATATGATTGTATTATCTCAATAATGTATTGAGTTAATTTGTATGCAATTAATTTGTGAATCAGACCCTCGATCCACACTTTATCGAAGGCTTTTGCAATATCTAA
Organism: Araneus ventricosus; assembly: GCA_013235015.1. Lineage (NCBI taxonomy): Eukaryota > Metazoa > Arthropoda > Arachnida > Araneae > Araneidae > Araneus > Araneus ventricosus. Next base: position 29,478 of record BGPR01003185.1, read on the forward strand.
GAATATGGCAGCAGTAGCCAGATTGGAATTCTTCCCTTCATTAATATGCTCAACAACTCTAAGGAGCTGATGGGTCGTGGAAATTTGTGGGGTAAACCCAAATTGCTGAGGAATGGGAAGCCTGAGTTTTGTGGCATGTGTTAAATACCTATTTAGGATTAATTTCTCTCCTAGCTTACTGAGAGTTGGTAACAACGATATTGGTCGGTAACTAACAGGGTGAGTCGGATCCTTTCCCGGCTTCAAAATTGGCAGAACTCTAGCCGTTTTCCAGCAGTTAGGAAAGTGTCTGAATTTGGACATGTGATTAAAAATTTCAGTCAGTTTTAGGATAATTTTCAGGGGCAAATTTTTTAGCATCTTATTTGTAATGGAGTCAATTCCAGGAGCTTTGTTGATTTTAATGTGCTTCATAAAGTAAATAATCTCAGAAGGTTGTACCTTTTTGAACTTTGAAGTGCGGATTTCATTTTTAAACTCTCTAATGGATTTTTCAACTGCTCTCTCGGTATTTGGGTCACCAAAATCATTGGGGGTGAATTGACTCTCTAGATGATCAGCAATAATTTCCGCTTTTTCCAGGTCCGTATACGAAGGTAGATTGGTGCCTGTGTTTTTTAATTGAGGAATTTCAGATCTTTTAGATTTCAGCCTCTTAGTACGGGTGCCATCATATATGTTTAACTGCTCGTTTTGGCTAATGTACATACTTTGATTGAATTCGGACATTGCATTTCGAAACCTGGCCTAATTTGTTTCCTCTCATTTATAGCAGGATTTTTCCTCGATAGGAGGCAACATGTCCTTCTTGTTTGCAATTTATGCATGCGACGGTTTCAGGAGGATTAGTGCATTCATCTTTGGCATGCTGCCCTCAGCATTTTATGCATCTTGGTTTAAAACCACAAGTTGCTGTTGAATGATGCCAGTAGTTGCAATTAAAGCATTGTATACTTCCGGTTTTCCGTTCAAATTTTACAATCTTTATCGTTAGATAGAGCAGGGAAGTAATTTTCCAGATGCCCTTATTTACTTCTATGTTTGGCAATGTTACTTGGAACAGCTCTAATGGCTCTTTAGTTTTAAATCGGGTTAGTCGGACAACCTTGTCTACAACAAATTCATATTCCTCAACTAATGCTTTTTTGAGCACATCAACGTTTAGGTCACGCGGAAGTCCGCGTATTACAACTTTGATAGGGCGTTCAGATCTGGGTACAATTATAAAATAACCCATATCGTTTGTTCTTAAAACTTTTGTTAGGCTATGACTGGCTTCATCACTCTGAGTAAACAATTTTATATAGGGACCACCAAGTTTTCTTTCAACTGGTCCCCATTCATCATTTATCTTTTTTAGATCCTGAATAAAATGTTCAGTTCTTTTTAGCATTATAGGAGGGGGACGTTTAATTGGTATAATTACACCCTGTTTAGCCTCATTATCGTCAACACTTAATTTATCAAATTTATTTTCACTAACAACAGAATCATTTAAGTTATGCTTAACACTAATTTTGGCAGTATGCCTTTTAGACGGCTGCACATATTCACTAATGTGATCCATATCATTATCATTTAATGCCACTTTGTTACCATCAATAATAGACACATTAGAACTATCAATAACAGACATTCCATCATTAGTATTAACAATTACTTGACCAATATCACAATCGTTAACAGAACTATTAACATTATGTTTTAATGATTTGGACTTATCATTTTTATGATTAGCACTTCTAACACGTTTATGCACAGATTTCCTCTCATTAGGTACATGGTAAATGCAATTGACAACAGGACAAGTTCCAAATCCACTTACCCTTTCTTCCAGAGCAGACAGAGAAATTCCATAGGCTTTTTCCATTTGTGCAAGCGTAGGCAGGTACGGATCATTCGGTTCCGAATTCATCAGGAATCGGGCACTCTTGATTTTTTCCCGGTAATGGGAGCATTTCTCCGCAAGCGCACGCAACTGCTGACACCTAGTGGGCTCATCATCGAATATCTCTATTGACTCGATAAACTCAGGCGGGAGAGGTGATGGCGCGCCTTCACGGCCTTGCTCCATAGTTGCGTCCGTCCAGGAAAGTATCCAGGTAACACAAGTCGAAACGAAGGGAATATACCAATGTTGTTCTTAAAAATCAAGGCAAGACCTGTCCGTCGTTGATCCTTCCCGAATTAATTCAGTATCACATAAATCTCAAAGTCCGTCGGCGAATATTGGGTTTAATCGCGGGTTCTATGACTTTTCAGAAAATTCGGAGTTTCCCGAGTCTGCCGGTTAGTTAAGCTTTTACGTACTGACCTAGAATAAAAGAAGTTGTAAATTCACACCGAACTGTAACTTTTGCCGATTTCAAGTGTGTCTGCTGAAAAGCATGAGGATTCTGTGAGTAACGACAATCTAGTGGGAAATTTTGAGTCCAGAAGAAGCGGAAAATCTTTAACCGTTTAAGGAGATAACCTGAGTTAACTCGTCCTAAATACCGTAGGGTAAAAAATAACTCGGTCATTAAGCGGTTAACACAGTTGATAAGAAAACAGATTTCAGATTAAAAGTTGTGTCAATATTTTTTGAAACAATCGAGAATTTTCGGTACGCAAGTTTAGAATTATGCTAGCAAGTTGAAAAGTAATTTATGAAATAATAAAACAGGATTGTTTTCGGTGTTATCAAGAATAGAAAGATGTTCGCATGGTAACATTAAATTTCAAAATCACAAGGTACATAAAGTACATACACAGAAAAAAAAAGAGAAACAGACCGAAAAGGAAAAGCTACGCAAAAAGTATATAGAATAGACCAGAACATGTAAATAACGTTTTATTAGCCCCAGTGCAAATAATCGCTTCCTATATTTATTCTACTAATTGATACAAATAGTAATTCTAAATGATAATTAATTCAAATAATTAAATATAATAAAAATTCTAGATTCAAAGGGTTTTACTAATTGATCAGAATCTTATTAATTTTAATGAGATAATTAAAATTTACTAATAGAAATATTATCATGTAATAATATTATTAATAAATATATGATATATATAACATTGTTAATAATATTTCATAATATTATTAAAATAGAATTTTTAAAAATCAAAATTTATTATTTTTGTTACTTTGCCGCACACTGAAAGAACGTTCTTGCTCCTATCGGACGAGAACAAAGTGAAACTGGCGATTAAGTTCCAGCATTTCAAACCCAGCTTAATAACAATATTTTATTTTCATCAATTGTTTAACTGCTGATTTCTATAGAGCTTTAAAATATCACTAGCACAAAATAAAAGTGAAATTGGCACAATCCAAATCTGTAATGCCACTGCCTTCATTAAAAAAAAAATTCAGTTGACTTTTCGGCACTAGGTGCGCGGTGGCGTCACGAGGTCGAAGTCTTCCCAACACTAACAACATGTCAAAAAAATATCAATTACTCAACATTTGCACAGAAAACCCTTTTCTTATTAATGGATTCACTGGACTCCACAGTTTTTGAATAACAATTTGTGCATAACAATAAAGAAATAACATAGACGAGAAAATCCTGCTTTTTGGTGACTGCAGCGCTCCCAGTTCAGGAAATAGAAATTAAAATAACTCTAAACCTGCCGCTGTAAACGGATTATTCTGCATTCTTAAAGTTTTATACATGTTTCCTTAAATATATGCAACTATTTTTTTCAACCAATGAATATCTCACAGACAGTAATCTGTAAAAACTATCTATAAGAATCAAAATAATTTTATATAATAATCGTTAAGTAATCGGAAGCCGAAGCACTATATTTTTGATAGATGTGGAACGGAAATTCAAGAAAGAGTTAAAATTAAACTTTAAACTCAATAAATTGCTTTTTTCACAAAAATGTCAAATGCCGAATACATTTTATATAAACAATATTAAAATCTTTCCTGTACAGTATGTTTTTAATTTTACCACTAACAATATTTAGTTAGATTTTATATATATTTTGCTTTTAATCGATATCTACGTAAATGTTTCCACTTGACGTTGGTTTAAATTGAGCGTGTTCGTAAGTTTATATGCGTGTTATTTAGAGGGCATTGCTTTTAAAGGTCGGTGCAGTGCTATGAACGGGAAATAGAGAACCTGTCGTTGTGCTCATTCGATGTAAACGAATGGCTGGATATAACTGAATTCCATGGTGTTACATAACACCTATTTCAATCTTTATTATGTTCACCACATATATTTTGTAACCATTTTATATTTTAGCCATATGGGAAAATGCTCATGGTTCAAGTCATCAGATAGAAAGACTTCATGTGTTTGAAGATCCAAATATTCTTCAGATTCGAGCGTTTATATTAAATCTTGTTTTAAAACCTTTAACAACTGTATTTTAAGGGAAAGAAAATTTATAACAAACCGTTCATGAAATTAATTTTCGGTTTTTTTTTTTAATAAAATGAATAGATCTCGCCATTTGCGGCGCATGTGTGCATTTTAATACTCACAGGAATAATATTGCTTTCTAACACATCAAGTAGTATTCCTTAACAATTTTATTATTATCTTGATGGACTTAATGCTAAAACGATTAACAGAGGATTAAAAGTATTCCGAAGAATGCGAGTACATCTGTCACTACAACATGAATTATGGAAAGCCTAGTATTATTTATGTACGACATAAATGCATAATATTTTTTGAATCATAATTCATTTAAGGTATAGGAGGATTGAATGAGATTCTATGCTAAATTGAAATGCTGCTGTAATTTACGAATAATCCATTAATTAAATTTGAAGTATTAAGATATATGATTCGGAAAATTTTCAAATGATTTTTATTTTGAAGTTTTTGGGGCAGGTTTTGATCGAGAGGCCGAGGTCTCTGTTTTAACTCGACCATTCAGTATTTCGTCTGTATGTAAATTTGTTGTTACATGTCATGGCCAAACACACTGTTCGAGTTTCTTCTGAATTTGGCATGAAGGTTCCTTGAGGTCATAAAAAACGACGTATATGTAAGAATTGTTATTTTTATTTCGTTTCAAGATGGTGCCTTTTAATGGTTCCATAGATTGGCAATTTGGCAACATTAAATATGGAATCATTTTGGTAAAGGTATATTTAATTCAGGGTAAAATGGAGCTAAATGCACCTGAACGCCGTTTCGGCAATGCTTTTTTTTTACTAGATACAAATAAAAAAAATAATGAAATCGTCCATAAAAAGCGCGGTTTTAGCCCAGATTAAAGCATTCCGTATTATTCTTTTAGAGCATCCCGACACTACTTATTTTGGAAGGAAAAATAAATTTTACTTATTTTCAAGAGTGTTTTTTTTCCCATGGCAATGGGACCCAATATGAGTTGTCTATAATTTTACATTTATTTTCTCTGAATACAAAACACACATAATATCAAATCACACTTTTCATTTATAATCTAAATTACAAAAAGGCGGCTAGAAGTCAAATTTTCGTAACAATTTTGGTTTGTCCGCAAACGGAAGGAACAGTTCTCCTGATCACCACGCAGTAACACAGTAGAACCCCGGGAATCAAAACTAATTGACCTCTGTTCGGATTCCGGGAAATTCGGTAAAATGCTCTTGATATACCGAATGCAGTAGAGTATTGACTCTGGGTGCTCTGTGAAGGCGTACGGCGGTACAGTGGCAAACAAGTTGAGGGTCAAAAGAAGATATCCGATTTTGTTTCTACTAATTAAGGTGCTGAATTCATTCTTAAAGACCAATTCGAATGCTTCTTTTAAGTTAGGAATAAACATTAGCTTTGTTTCTGATTCGTAATTGTTATTTTTCCTTCATTTTTCAATTAAAATTTTTCGGAAAATTAAAAAAAACATGGTGTTCGGATTATCCGGAATTTCGGATTACCGGGGTTCTACTGTATTTCGCAATGGGAAGTGGACAGAGAGAGAGAGGGAGCCAGATTTTAAGTCACTGCTCAGTTAACAGTCAAGTGTCATCTTCGTATTGTCTAAGTTCTCTGAGTCTCGATTATTTACCGTTTATAGGTGCAGTATTAGCTCGGCATGGGACGAGATTGTCGTGTTGATATTATTTGCGCATATATATATATATATATATATATATATATATATATATATATATATATATATATATATATATATATATATATATATATATATAAGAGGCAAAGCATAGTAGAAAAACAATAAAATAAATAACAAACATTCATATCAAATTCGAAAGGATATAAAAAAAAACGAATTGAAAGTATATCCGTGTAAGACAAAAAATACGAATAGTAACAGATGGAAAAATATATAAATATATCACATACACAATGAATGCAAAAGCTGCAAGTCCAAAAGCGCTGTGGTAGATAGAGTATATATCGAAAATGAAAGAGTATAAAATGTGAAATGAAAACGCAAAAAAGAACAATAACGTTTCTTCAGGGATGAAGTTGTGAGTGCTAAATATAAAAGTTTGATTTTCTTGCAATCAGTTATGCCGCAAGGCCTAAAATACTGATTTTCATCTAATGCAAACCACCGAAAAAAACAGAGGTTTTGAATAATTAAAACAAATTACGATGTGATAACATGAGAGAAAGTAAGAAAAATATTTTACGTCAGAAGGACGGATGTTGACGTCCATTGGCACCTGTTTCACACCCCTTAAGCCAGTCTGTAGCGACCTCCTACACTGCCTTCACATCCGTCCTTCTTGTACGTAAAATATTTTTTTTCTTCTCTCTAATTATCACATCATAATCTTCTGTTAATATTCACTCTCTGGTTGAATTTAACGCATAAGAAAAATCAGTGTTTTAAACTTGCGATGCAAACTTTATATTAGACAATTCACAATAACTCATCCCGAAAAACTTTATTGATCGTTTTTCATTCACATTACTCTCTTTCTCTACCTCTATCTCTCTCTCTCTATATTATATATATATATATATATGTTGTGTGTGTGTGTGTGTGTGTTATTATTATTGGATATTATTGTGTAGTTGTTATTATTGATTGTATGTATTGGTATTGTTTGTATTGTGTGTGTGTATTGTTGTGTAGTTATTGTGTATTGTGTTATTATTGTGTGTGTGTGGTATTGGTGTAATGTGTGTATTATTATTGTGTTGATCTCTCACTTAATATTACTATAAATTAAAATATTATATACTTTAAAATCTTAGCACAATACTAATGTATTCACAAGTCACTTTTCTTAAACTACAGTTTCATTTTATTTCCTGCGCTAGATGTATATTAAATCACACATTTTAGCGTATTTAGTACCAAAAGAATATTTTAATCGCTTTCACGTGCCCACAGAAAATCATGACGGCGTCTTCTTGGAGCCAGACTTTTCCCTAAAACACTTACGTAATTTACTAAAAATAGCTAATATTCCCTTCACTTTGATCACATGTTTATATGTTAATCCCCTATCTAAGAGAACGCAGGGATTTTCCGTTCTCTCTTGACTTGAAACTTTCATACGAGATGTATTTATATTCCGCCACTCTCCCATATATTGATAATAAATGAAAAATAGTTATTTACTCGGCCTGTTCATTACTTAACGACTATGCCAACAAAATTATTATTGCATATATATATGCAACAGGTTGATGATTAAAAACACATTGCCAATAGATAACCACCTAACGGTTATAACGTTCGAGGGAACGTAAAAGTTTTTTGATCGCAGATATAAACGTTATGGGCTGCAGAATGCTACGGAAATCAAAAGTACCCTTCTCACACTTACGTTTAACGGACAATATTTTCGGAATTTTCAATTAGCAACAACAGCTTTTTTAACGGAAAAGTGATTCTCATAGCAAAAAACTAAAAATGGAGTAGGCACGGTATTTATAGCGTCCTTGGGTAACCTTGTCTAATTCATGGACTTGGCAATTTACGCTTAATCAGTTGAAATAAGTCGAAACTGATTTCACCTGATAACGCTCTGATAAAATGTTAAGAGTGTATAGTAAAGCTGTCAGGATGATTTTCTTTCATTTTGATAATTTTTTTAAGTGTAGTGCTGTTTTCAGGAATCCAAATAAAACGTTATTTGTAGGTCTTTAACTTCTATTTATTTTTATCTACCGGAAAATTTGCAAGTCCTCGCAAGAAGAATCGGATTATCAAATATGTTAAGTAGGCAAGTGCATATATAACCTGCGATTTTTTGTGAGGCATATGCAAGGTAGTTCATTGATATGACATGGCTGTCTACTCCAGTTAAAATAAATGTTTCTTTTGCAATCTAGAACATTTTTTTTCTTAGATTTTTTTCATGTTTTCGAATTTGCTTGCAGGTCAGTGGTTTTTTTTTTCTGTACGCTGATTCACTTAGTAGTCAACAGCCCTAGCAATCTTAATATTAAAATATTCAAACGTTATGGGCTCACGAATGCAGCGCAAAAATATAGTCAAGCTCTCACATTTATGTTTAAAATGACAAAATCTCGAAATTTTCAATTGGCAACACCTACTTTTTGAAGAAAAATTGATTCTCACAACAAAATACTAAAAATGGAGCTGGAACGAAAGATTTTGTAATTTTTTAAACATTGTATTGGAAATTTCTAATATATTTATATTTTTTTTATTCGTGAAGTACGGAAAAAAACTCCTCTGCAGATGACTTGGGATGAAATGCAATTTCTTTAGTTGTAAAATTTAATTTTTAAAACCTGCTTGTATAGATATTGCATTAAAATCAATAAATATATATGATTTTGGATTTTTGGGAGGGAAAGAAAGGTCCCAAAGCTTGGACTGCTTATTCTCGATGGCAACATAATATTTTAAAATTTGTAGAACTTAAGTTTGAGGTAATTGATTAATTTATTTAAAACCGTAACACGCGTCTAGATATAACCTGTAGTTAATTTGAGAAAAAAAGTATTGTAATATTCCATAATCTATATATATTTAATATAATTGGAAAAACTAACGGATCAGAACCCCAGACCCAACCACTCGACCAATTTCGATAATTTTTATTTCATATAAAAACTAATGAACCTTAGATACGTCATCAATGCTGTGCCTGCAGTCTCCATTATGGAGAGTAGTGAAAAAACATTACTTTACTGTACATTCTCTAGAGAGAAATACCTTAACTGAGTCCCCAACCTGAACAAATGGACCGATTTCGCCAATTTATATCTCCACTTGGCAAGCACAGCTAACCAATCTGTATGCATCACGTTTATTAGGCGATCATTTTTAGTTTACTCGTAGTATTTTTTACTATATAGTAGTTTTTAGCTGTAAGAGCTTCAATCTTCGTAGCGGCCCTAGACTATTGTAAAATATCTGTCATAGGGAATGGGAACTTTATTTAGAGCGATATCATTCTGCATGTTTATGCAAAAAATTTTGATAAAATTGAGTAAAATATTGGAACTCGAAACTTCTTCCTTTTTAAATCCCGTTCCTCTAATCTATATGAATTATATAAAACTGAATAAATGTAGTGGTTTCGAGTCTCGAAGCGGCGAGCGCTTCTTTGTTTGTGATTTGCATATTTTATCACGCTTCGACACCGCTCAATCGATTTCAGTTTTAGTTTCCCTTCTTTAGTTTTATTACATAGAAAATACTTCTGTACTTCTGAACTTTTAAATTTTGAAATTAAGAAGTTTTCTTTATAACGTTCAAAGTGGTGCATAGCTAGCTCGTTATTTTCAGTTTTTTAAAAAAATTCTCAAAATAACATCAAAAATCTAAAATAACGGTAAGTTATACACCCACTAAAATTATTTAAAATTCAATTATAAAACTCTCTTTACTTTCGATGTTTCTTAACTTCAAATGGAGCATATTTTGTTGTATATGTGTACAGAATTTTAGGTTAGGATCTGTTTTATACTAACTTGGCTTAACGCTTTTTATGAATTATCTTTTGACTTTAAGAATTGCCATATTTTATATATATGCTATGTGTAAATAACAGTTTGAAAGAATAGCACATGTATTTAATTCAAAAATAAAAAAGTTGCTCAAGATTTTCAAGAAAGTGCAATTTTAAATATCGTGTCGTATTCCTGTTCATGTCGTTATTCGTCAAGCTCCTATTTCTTTAAGAAATAAAGCCTGCATTATGTTTACATGTAGCATGAGATAAAAAAAATAGTCAATCTATCTAATAAATTTACCATTGAGTTTTGAGAGCAAGATGCAGATACTATATTTGGAGCACAGGAATTTAGAAATTTTTAATTCAGTGTTGGTGAAGTTTAACGGAGATTAACTCCAACACACATGGAAACACGAATTACTTTATTCTTTATTGAAGGGCCGGATACACAGACTTGCTCATAGTGCTAAGTTGGTCTGTGTTCGTCTGTATTTATATTTACCAGTCCGAATATAAATATCCAGGCTTCAAATAAAAGAAAATACGATACTATATGTTACAGATATTACATAAATATTTAGAAAACTTATAAATAAAAATATTGAATTAAAATAGTGGTAATTTATTATAAACACGTTTACGCAAAATCAGATATTCGGTTTTTTTTTCTACAGCCTTTAACATATAAACTACTTTTAGTAAATGACATCAGATGTCAATGATTCTAAAGCAAAAACGTTGGAGCAATAATTACTAAATTATGTTGTAAGAAATTTGCCATGCTTTCAAATCAGCCTTATACCAGCGTTAAATTTTTAATAATTGTACAATTTTCAATGCCCGTGATACAAGAAAAAGTTTCAGCACGCTCACCTCTTTCAGTAGCTTCGACCATTAGTGCCTGTAAAGCTATTAGCTGATATGACCTCAGGCCCACAGGAACAACCAATTCGTTTAGAATTTTCTAAACGCGTCTTTCGAATGGAATTTATTGCACGCGTGACGTCACAGGTTTAGAAATCGGGAAGTAACAAATGAGCGTCTTACGTATTCCGTTTTCAGCATAAATGCGTGCGATGTCTCTTTACATATAAAAATTCAGGTTACAATATTTAACTTCGAATTCACTATAAACTCGAATGTTTTGGTTCTCTTGGCGTTCCCGATATAAAAATTCCAACTTAGAATTTTACCTCTAGATGGCGCTGTAAGTCTTCTAAAATTCCTCATAATAAATCTCTTTAACTATGACCTATGAACTTTTTCCATTAAAATCGCTCTAAAATCCATATCATTCACAATGACCGTATTTCTATAAGGCGATGTTTCTCGCAATAGTTTTATAGAGCTTTCTTTGAATGATAAATGCTCGTTTTATGAAAAGAAATTAAAATTAATGTTAGGGAAGTTTCTTGTTGTTCAAAGGTTTCCTAGATTGAACAACAGACGGTCCTTAAATTGGATCATTTATATCAATGGGATTATTGTCTTAAACTGTAGGAGTAGATCAGAAAAAAATTTATTACCACTAGCAGTTCTCATATATTGAAATTAGGACAAGTTACGCCAGAAAAGCTATAAAAGGACACTAAATCCATCAAATGTTGGATTAAGAAGCATAAACATTTAGAATAAGAATAATTTATAACATTTGTGAAAGAAAAAAAGGAGAAGAGGAAGTGATACAGTGAATGATATATTTAGATATGTCATACTTAGGTTAAAGCACTGTGTATTGGTGCGAATTTTAGAATCAAAAATAATTTTTGCTTTATTTGTACAGCTTAGCCCGATCTAGGCAACTGGTTATCTTGATTGGACCGATGAAAGGTTTATTAAAATCTGCCTTTAAATAATTTAGAGAGCATTTTGCAAAAAGTATCTGCACTGTTTTGAAGATAAATAGACTATAAAAAATTTCTGCTACTTGTTGTTCATTAAATTTAATTCTCCATCACTGTAAATTCAAAAACGCTCAGGTAGTCCAATTCGGCGACTCTCCACTACCCCTTCCCTGTGCTCTTAATTAAAAGCATAATATAAACACGGGATATAGCTGTATTGCATTGCAGGCCAGATCTGCAAATCAGCAACTTGCCTTGAACAACCGTAACTTTGAGGTTCTTCGAGATTTTGTTTAGGTACATTCAGGGTACTTTGATTTTGCCCTATCATTTGATTTACAAGATAGGTGCACTCGCTTTCCTGTTATTCAAATTAAAATGAAATTTCAAATCATTATTCTGGGAATTCTTTTTGTGTTTTCTGGTTGTCTTGCAGATGAATGTGGTTCATTTTTTTTCGCAGATGGCTGACTGACTCACAAGTAAACAGTTTCGGGAAAATTTTTATTGGAGTTTTTAGATACAGTCAAAAAAGGTTGTCATTTTTTTACAATTTTGTTCAAAATTACTTTTAAGTTTAATAATTAGTCGGGCACCCCGACTGATATAGCCCCCATATAATATAATAGCCCCCATATAATATAATATAATATGATATACCCCATTATTATAGGTCCGATTAAGAGTGGCTCATGCGGCTTAGACTGAGTTTCGACCCGTCATCGATGACCCCCACCATTGCTATATTCCACAGGGAAGATGCTTACTTGTACGGCAGATTCTCATCCCCATATTTGAGGTGTCTCCTTAAATGGAAAAACACCAGGCAGTAAAATAACATAAATCATTTAATGAAGAAGCTAAATAAAAACATGCTTTACATTCGACTGCTTTCCTTCCAGAAATAACCACTATTTCCCAAACAATATTTGAGATGTGAGATGTGATAAACAATATTTGAGATGTGTGTGAGATCACAACCATTTGAACTTCCGGCTAAGAAAAAAACAGCCAATTATATTACGATTTAGAGACCGACCAATTTAATTTGGACATCGAAAACAAACAAATATATGTCTAATTATAATAGTTTAATAGATTTTACACAATAAAATTTTATAATCAGAGCAAAAAAATATTCTCACTCCGTAGAACTTGCTTAGTGCTACTAGTATTCGTATTTTAATTAAAAATAAAGATTCGGGCGATAGGAGAGCTTCGTGCATTATGATATTTTATTTCAACGTATTTTATATACGTGCGCACGTAAATGTATATATATATATATATGTACGTGCGCGTTACCATACCGGGAATTGTTAATACTAAATACAATTTTCCTTCCTCCCATACGACATTTACACCCCGGAATCGTCAACAGCTGATTTTATCTGTGGAAACTGTAATCTTTGTTTTAAGTTCATCGAGGTTTGCTCATAAATGCTGAAGCGTAATGCATAACAGGATCACTTAAACTTTCCCAGAGTCGTTCAGTAGATCTGAATGATTAAGTCGTAGCAAACAGTAACGCAGGTGCTGTCGTCGATTAGGAAATAGCCATCACCGCCTCATTAAACTTAAGGAGGTACTTTGCGTCATTCGCTGTGACTTTGACACAATTGTTGAACAACCAGGGGAAGCAAGAACCAGCATCCCGAGTCGAGACACTTCTAATTCATGTAGTACTGACCTGTAAAGCGTTTTGAGGGTTTTTTGCATCACCTAATTTAAAAACAGAATGCCAGCCAAAAAACATTATCTTGCTAAAAAACACAAACGCTTACCTCGCGATGCCAGAGTTTCTGCCATGCTATCCTGTGCGCAATCAGGAAAGAAGAACCACCAGCTCTCTCCGGAAAAAGGATGCACGATTGGATTTCCTCATTATTTTTCGAAGCATCCCATCATCTCTTCGATGTTGTCGGTCACTATGAGGCTCAACGACAGAAGGGCTCTGCTTCTGTTCCTCGAACCGATGATGTTAAGGACTGCCACATTCGTACGAAGGCGAGTTTAGTTCAAGCTGAATTGGCCCCATTTAGATCAAAGAATAATGTTTAGCAGCATAAGTTTACTTAAATGGGGCATTTACTAGTAATTCTGTGAACGATAGACCTCATACATAAAAAGAGAATAAAAATATCAGATCTGCTGACGCCACATTGAACATGGTTTGTGACATGATTTTGAAAATATTAAAAACATTTTAAACGAATGCTTTCATGTCTTATTTCGTTTAAAAATATTGCATACCGTGCATTTCCCCGCTGATGGTGAGTTTTCGAATTTTTCTTGTTGAAAATAAAATCCCATGTCCTCCTGAAAAAAACTACAGCCAAGTTTGATAACATTTTGTCCATTAGTGTTCCATTTATGGCCATTTCGAAATGTAACTTTAATTTTAAAGACCCTATACTTCAGTAATGTTTTATATCACTGCCGGGAATCAAGTTTCAATTCTATTCAAAAACATCTTTTGCTCATCATTTTCAAGTATTTAAAATTTTAAATAACGTGTCACATATCTATTCATATCGATGCTTGTCACTTTTCTATTTCTTTAAAATAATAAAGCCCAATTTATAATTACATGTAACATGTAAAAAAAGTAATCAATCCATCCAACAACTTTTCCATTTTGTTTTGAGAGCAAGACTCACGTAATAGATTCAACGCACACAAGTTTTAGAAATTGTACATTTGTTTTTCAGCGAAGTCTAACGCAGAATAACCCAAAAATAAACAAACTACTTCAATTGTTAGTTGTCGCCGCAAGTATAGCTTTTGGCTACGGCCCACAGTGGTCCATCTTCGGTTTGTTGCGCGACAAAAATCGAAATTTCGATGTCGGAAAATTGGTTTATTTTCTTTGCGGGTAGGTTGAAAACCTTTTGTATAAACATTTAGACTTAGGAGGTTTTACGTAAGTTAAAGTTCAAGAATGTCTTTCGAACGCTTAAGTCGCGGTTAAGTCGGATTTCGTTCTGTAAAGTCCTACATTGCTCTTTATCTGTCTAATTTTAGATTTTTCAGGATGTCGGATTCCAGGGAAAGTAAACGATACCGTTTCTAACACATCATTTTAATATTTTCCATATTTTATACTATATTTTAAAGGCCCTTTTGACACAAAATTTTCAAAGTTTTAAAGTGAATTTAAAATATTTGCATTACTTTTCACACCTTGAGACTACCTTAAATCATTTCTACATGTCGGTGAAGAACTTTCAATTTTTCCTTCAACGACGCGAAAATAAATATCAGAGTAAAAAACCCGTTGAAAGACTTTATTAAATGTTTTAGCCCAGATGTGTATTAATAAAAATTCAAACAAAATTAATTCGAAAATGTTATTAAAAATTATAGAATTTAAGGGTCGGATACCCAATCTAAAATACATTTAAACTTTTTAAGAAATAAGAGCTGAATGGTTTCAAAAGTATTTTAAATCGATTTCAATATTTATTTCTGATTTAGTATTTAACATAAGCACACCAAAAACGCGAAAATTTTGGAATTGTTCAGAACGCAATTTGAAATTTTAAAGACAGTTTGCTTCAGTGACAACCAGTTAGTATTTATGTGTGTTCTGTTTTTTAAATTAGATATTTAAGATAATTATATCATGGAATACTCCTTGGCGATAGTGATGATTATGACTTATGTTTCTTGAAGTTCAAAAATATCCATATCTTTACTATATAAGGCATAATTATTTCAAAAACCGTAGACTCAAAATAAATGTTATTATATCAATATTCAAACAATTGTTTCTGTTTTTACTTTCATATTATCTTTACAATTTTATATTACAAATGTAAATATTTCAGTTGAAATATTTGCAATTTCATTTATTTTATTTTCGCGTCATTCAGCTAATTCTTTGGTCATTTTATAGTTTTTTCATCACTTTTTAAATGATTGTACCCAATTACAACCTAATTTTAATAATGACCTCTTAAAAATCGATGTATTGACCTCATCGAGTGACCGCGATACAAAATTCCGACGTGCGCCACAAAACATTCCTCGAATTCCTTCCAAATGGGATGTTAATATTACTAAAATAAACTATTTGTTACTTTTAGTATCTTAAATCTCAAAGATTTGTATTGGTGTTAAAAAGAATCAGTGTGGTCCAAAATAAATCTGGAAATCTTCCAATTACTTTCATACTTCAGAGAAATATTTAAGAATCTATATAATTTATCAATGAAAATTTTTATTTGAAAAGGAAGAATGCTAGAAAAAAATAGCAAATATTTGAAACTTTAATGAAATTATAGACACCTTTGCTTCGTTTTCAAGTACGAGATAAATATAATGGATTTTTTTATGTATTTCTATCAAAAGTTTCACAAAAAAAACTGTGTTGAATTTTCCAATATGTTTCACTAGAAAACATTTCTCGAGAGGGAAAATATCGAAGACTGATTTCGCATTAAAAAAAGCGCGTGTGGGCGGCCGTACTTAGGAAACGGCCGTCGCGTCCCGAGAAAACGGTGAAGAAGCGGTCGTGTGGCCGTGGCCTTACTCGTACTACGGAGAATACTATCAAAATGATTTTCAACTACGTTTTTTTTACGAGCCCAAACATAAAATATTCGAGCTCATATATATATTCGAACGTCTTTATGGATTACGATCTTGTTTAATCTTAAAATTTTATATAAGAAGAATTTCTTTTGAAATAGTGGTAACTCCAAATATTTGGTAGCATCCAAGTACATTAATGTATGAGACATTTTTGGAAAATGATTACAAATGTTAATGATACTGAGGTAAATCTGTTGATGCATTAGATACTGAGTAATTTCATGAGAAAATTTTCAGTCTTTCCAATGAGACTCATACCGCGTTTAGTCTGGAATAGTTGCTTATTTGAGATGGAAGATGAAGTTACACCACGCATAACCGCTCTCAACACATCTGCCAGTAGTACTTACAAAGGTGTTGGTTCATACAGATGAGTACTGAATTCGTTCTTGATTTTCCAAACACGGCTTTTAGAGGCTATATAATGTACGTGCGACGTCACAGGTTTTGAAATAGCAAAATAACAAATGCGCCTCTGATGTATTGTGTTCTTAGCGTACATGTGTGCAATAAGATCTTACATATAAAATAGATATATAGATATATAAATCCATCTCTATTAATAACTATGTCTCCGTTTTGTGCCAATAATTTCTGAATGAATTGATGGACAACAAAAAATGTTATGTCATTTTAAAGTGAAAGAAATTATATTTCCATTGATAACAATTGATCTATTTTATCTATTTTTTATAAATTTTAAATGTTATCCGATTTTTAAGGTCGCTGGTTGCGAGAGTAGAAATTAAGGTAGGGAAGGAGTTGCTTAGTTGCAGTAACATCATGGCCGCGTGTATCTTCAAAAGAAAATTTTTATTGATGTAATCGCTTCGGCCGTACATATACTAAAATTGGAACAATGCAGAGAATACAGAGAGAGATCAAAGATGACACGCAAAATGGTGAAGCGTTTTACATTTTTAGCGCTGATCTGAGAAATAATTTTAAGCTACCTATCCTTAAAACGTTTATTCTAAAATTAGCCCAAAAATTCGTTTGAAAATCTCCCTAATAAAAAAAATCACTTCATGTAAATCGTAAGCTCACCAGATCAATTTTATACAAATAATTCCTCTGTTTTCTGCATTCTTTGCCTCCTCTATTTTTTCTCTATACTCCTTGACAACTGCTTGAAACGTTTCTTCACACGGACTGGATAGAGCAGGTGGTTAGGTTAGACATGTTTCTCCCACCCTTTCACGCTGGGGTTTGAATCTTGCCTGAGCTTTGCCTTCGTCAGTATGAACAAATACTTCGTCCGATTTTCTGCCTGTTTTTTGCATACCTTAAAGGAAACATTAGATTTAAATTCTTCCAATACTCTCATTTAACTTTTGCTTATTTTATTTTATTCTATTTTCTCAGTAATTTTTAAACATTTATTTAGAGTTTTAAAATTCTCTCTTCATCTAAATGTGTCACAAATTTTCCAAAATTTTCTCCACGGCGATTAATTAATCCTAATAGATAGCTTTAGAATGGTAAATTTGGTTTTATTTTATTCATTGTAGTAATTGGCTTTAATATTAATTATTAATCTTGGCTGTACACTGTTGAATGGTGAGGTGTGTTTTTATATTTTACTTTGCTCCACAGAGACAGAATATACAAACATATGCTTGTTTCAGTTCATTTTTTATCATTTGTTATTATTAGCTATTATTTTTTTCATGCATTTCAATTCAATTATTCTTATTTATAAATGGTTGTCTTTATCTATTAGAATTAAATCGCTATCATGCATTTATTTTTGTTTTCATAAAATAGTCAATTCTTGTTCTTCACAGAAAAACTTCATTTAGTTATTTTGAGTTTTGATTAGTTTTAATATGTAAATTATTTTTAAGCTTAGAAATTTAATTGTCGTACTTCAAATTTTTCATTACTTATTAAAATCCTTTAGACTACTTTTTTTTTTAAAACGAATCTTTTTACTTATCATTTTTAATACTTAAACATAAAGGATTAACTCAAAGTTCATTATACGCATAAACATCCATTTTAGTTTTGTGTATAAAGAATTAAAATTCAGTTATACTAATTAACCTGTTTTCTGTTTGTGTTTTTAAATTCATTACTTTGTCCTTATTGCAATTCTTGCTTTCAGCTTCCAAAAATGGAAATGTTGAAAATGTCAGCCCTAATTGTCTTATTACTATTAATACAAGATTGGTGAACCAGCTTGTCGCCGTAGGCGGCTGGTATGAAATAAATTGTTTTTCGTTGAAAGAAATTTAATAAATTATTTTTGAAATGAGGCATTTCTTAATGAACTCTGCACAATACGTTTATGCATTCCGAAAAAATATAGGTATCTTCCCAAATCTCATTGTATCGTTTTAAAGTGAAAAAAATAAAAGAGTCTGCAAAACTCGTCCGCAATTACCCCAACTGACCAAAGAGGCTTTCAAAAAATACCTAAGTTTTCAAAAAATTTCGAAAATTGTGATTTTTCGTCGGTTTCGGTTGAATAGCTACTAAATTCAGGCTTTTAGAGAAGTTCATATCGAACAAATTATTAGCAAATTCTCTTTGAAAAAAGGACAACAGACCATTTGCACGACAAATAATTTAAGATATGCATTTGTTCAAGTAAAGTGTTTAAAAATTTATCTCAGAAACTCTATCGTCGTACATATATTTCATTTTCCAATTCACACTTATTGTATTTCGAACTTTACATTTTCACATCATAAGACAATATAACTACATAAAAATAGTCTAAAAATACCTAATGTTTTATAAGAATGTTAAAATGTGAAAAGAAGTAATTAGACATGTACTGTAATACATTATATATTTAGAGTTGTTTTTATTTCATTTATAAGCCAGAACAAAATTTTTCAGTTCCGTCTGTAGCTCTTTGTACTTTTCATTCAGTTTAATACATAAATATTCCGTATTTTCGTATGCAAATTAAATTATGGATGGCTGCGTAATGCTTGGCTTCATTTCTGTCCTCAAGTGCTGTAAATCTGTCACAGAACAGGGAATACGTGCAGGGAAGAACATGAAAGACAAACTTTCCGGCAAACAAATCTTTGCACCCTTTCTTGTTGTCATGAGATAAATTTTAAGAATTTTTATAATTTTTGTGGAGGTGGGAAATTTCCAGTCATTTAAGTACCCAGCCTCACTCCATAGGATTTTGCTATGTCTTAATTTAATATATCTTGGTAGAAATTGCTTAGCATCGGCGGCTGGAGGAAAACGTGGTAAATCTTGTTTCGGTTACTGTTTAAGAAAGTCGTTAGCACAAGTCTTTTGAGATACTATGCAGATTACATCTGTATAAATGAATGAAAGTTTCCCTCTTGATCAACAGTAGCTTCTGATTGAAGCTACTTGCATTTTCTTCTAAAACAGTAATACTTTGTCTTTTCAGTGATGATAGCGTTTTAGTTTAGATATCATTGTCTAATTTTTTTTTTGAAGCAAACGCGTCTTTTCTGGAACGACCCTCGTAATTTGGAAGAAAGGTTAGAAGAATGAATGTGACATGAGCTGCTTTCCCTCTTCAATCTTACTTTTAACACACAGACGAATTGAACAGCTTGACTTTTTATTTATGATTGTGATAACAGACCAATAACACACCAAATCTTCAGTGAAGTGTGTTCCGAAGTGCCCCATTGCCAGTGCTCAAATGGTGCACTTGTTATATCCACACCTATCAAACGCGTGAATAAGCAAAAACATTCCTTTGCATTTATATTTAAATGACGTTAAGGATTCTAACATATGCGTCCTCACTTTTGAAAATTTTTTTTGAAAGTACATGTTTACTTTCATTGGTGATAACACCGCCAAAATCTCAACACCTGCTTCACAACTTCGGAAACATTATCAAACTGAGATCCAACAGAAGAAGTTTCGACAATTTTCCTTTGCATCCTCATTACCGCTTTACTCTTACATTTGATTTTTGCAGAACCTTTTTCCAGAGGGTCTATGAAACAAACCTGTAGTTTTCATTCGTAAAATTCTTTCTTCATAAGTTTTCAGTACAAGTGGCTTCTTTGAAGAATGGTCTCATGTGATGAATATAAGTTTGTTCTCTCTTCTTCTGTGTTCTAAAATATTGTTGCCTTTCCAGGCACAGCGAAACAAAATACACTAAACGCTACATTACATTCAGCGAAATATTCTTCTAAAAGTACCAGATAACTCTTAGCAATGACGACGAAATTCATGTTAAAATAAAGTGGACTCTCTACAGCAATACAAGATATTTTTCTAAGGCAACATCAGCCTTTGTTCGTGTGAAAGCTGAAAACAATGATAATTTAGTCCTTTCAATTCCTCTTCATTAAACTGTAACAAAGGGAAAGGTGGTTGGTTATAAATGTAAAAAAACATTTTCAAGTTTGCTATCTGACTCTTTGGCTAAAGCAATTTCTGTAAAGATTAGTGGATCCACAGTAATTTTTCTTTTTTTGCCCAATTTACGCACTCTTTGCAGTCTTCCGTCGATCCTACTGCACCACTTCATATTGACATCATCATTTTTTGGAGAATGGTAGGCGTTAGAAAGCTGGTAGACTAGATTTTCAGCATCTTTAATGTCGAACAAAGGCGATAGGCATATTCTCATGTCACTGATAAAACTTGCACTATTTCCTCAAGACGGACAGGTTTTATCGCCTTCACGAGGGCTTTTATGGTTTCCTGAGACCCTGTCCAGATCAGAGAGAACTATACCGTATGCCTGAGAGTATAAAACATCCCTTCTCTCGTAAATTTCTCGTTTGTCTTGGGTTAATCCTTCCTTTCAAAATCATCATGTCTTGTATAAAATTTGGGCGCACCTTGTATGGGCTATTAACTGCTGTATATCTTAGAAATATTGGTCGTAAGACGGTGGGTATAGCTTTATTTATATTAATTTACGCTTCTAAAATTTCTTTGTATGAGGTTTTCTCTAACAATCTTAGTTTAGTAGTTATTCAACACACACAACTCTACAAAATAAAATGCATATTTTTTTTAATAAATTGGTAATTATTTGAAGGTCAGTATCTCGGCCACTTTTTTTTTAAGGTTTTAGAGCTGGATTTTGATCCTCAAGTTGAACATTACGTGGAGTTTCATTGTAATATAAATATTTTTCTGCCAATTGTTTCAGAATATATTTTGAAAAACTGAAAATATTTTAAAATTCTGATGTTGCTGCCACACTAGGTGCGCGCGGTCACTACAGGGCAAAATCTTTCCTCTTAGAGTTTACCGACGAACAGCAAATAAGAAAATCAAAATTACCCGACATTTGGAACCCTTAAACCTTTTTTACTGACTACTAATAAAGAAATAACTAAGATGAATAACCCTTCTTTATGAGCGACTGCAGCGCTCTCAGTCAAGAAACAAAATTAAATTAACACTTAAACTTGCCGTTGTAAACTGATTATTCCGCATTCCGAAAAATTTTACACTATATTTTCATTATATATGTATAAAATTATTTTTTAAAATTTATAGTTGCTAATTTATCGTCACGATATATTATCTATAAAGGGCCACAAACGAAGAATCGAAAATAATTTTATATAATAATTCAAATAATCAACGAGGACGAAGCAGCAAAATTTCACAGGACGAATAGGCTAAGAGTAGTTTCATGGGTTCAAATGGACAGAATAATACAACTAGAACGAACTTCTATTTTTTTTGCATTTTCGATCTCTTATTTCCAATCTGTGCCTGAATGGGTCTGTAACTGCACCTATGATTTACTCACTACAATAAAACATCAGAATGTAATAACCAGAGATTTCATAATATGGGTTAAAAGTTCAATCTTAAAATCTCTAAAATATGCTTGCGACAAATATGGAAAAAATAATAGATAGCATTTTATAAAAATATTAAAAGGTATCTGTACAATGAATTTTTAAATTCTTACCGTAATAATAATAATTAGCTTTCTATATAAATTTTATTTCAAATGTTACTTATGCTTTCCTCATTTGGACCCAATTTTTAAAATGCATGTTCATTATTTTTTGGTTATGCAATGCTTTAAAAACAAAATAAGACAATTAAGAAGGGCGACTGGTTTCACTTGTAAAAGTGATGCATTATGTAAACTGCATTCCCATTAGGTCCGAGGTCGGCAAATGTATTTATTTTCTTTGGTGTTAGGTAGAGAACCGTTTGGGACTCTCAAGAAGCTATAATTTTTTTTGGTATGAACACTTATTCACCGAGGGTAAGGAGGGTGGTTCACGGAGGATTCCAAAAGCTGGAAATGTCTTTCAGAAGAAACACTGGGTCGCGTTTAAGTAAGCCTTCAGTTTCGTTCTGTAAACCCCTACATTATTTTTCATCTGTCTAATTTTATATTTTTTCATGTTATCTGATTTCAGGGCAGGTAAATGACACATTTTATCATATTATTTTAATCTTTTCCATAATTTCTACTTTACTTTTAAAGCCCATTTTTCCAGAATTTTCAAATTTAAAGTGAATTTAAAAAAAGTTTACTGTGCTGGACATTTCAGTTATCTTCAATCTTTCTGTCATCTATATTCATCATCATTTCTAAAACTAAAGCCCCGACTCATTTTCATTTATTTTTATTTTGTAATATCACCTATGTCGGTGAAAATTTTCTATTTTTCCTTCAATATTTTAAAACAAATATATTAGTGAGGAGATCATTGGAATTGATAGAATTGACTTGTCTGGCATAGATGTGAATTAATAAATTCAATCGAAAATTAATTCGAAAATTTTATTAAAATTATCAAATTCAGTGGGCGAGATGCTCAATCTGAAATACATTTGAACTTTTTTAAAGTAAACATTGGATGTGGCTTCAAATGTATTTTAAATCGATTCAATATTAATTTTTATTTAGTAGTGGAAATAAACATACCATAAACGCGAAAATTTTTTGAAATAGTGGTAAACGAAATTTGATTTTAAAAAAAGTAGGTGCTTCATTGAAAATCTATCAAACGTTGTTTTCAGCTACAGCTAAGGACAGCGGTAAATTAGGGCAGCTTTTTTTACCACAAGAGTTTTCTTAAACAACAAATAATAAAAAAAACATAATTGTCATTTCAGAAGACGTTACGTTTATCTATTATTAGTAAAGTTATGAGAAGGCTTTTCATGAAATTGAAATTTTATATTAATTTTGTAAAACTGCGGCAATTTTAGTCAGAAAAAGAAGTTTATATTAAGATTTAATGGTATTCATATGACATTGATATTATATTAACAATTAATTGTTATATATTTAAACATTGCAAATATTTAGAATATTAAAAATTAAAAAACAGACTTAACAAAAATTTACAAACCTTATTTTAAGCTATTTCTTTCATTTGGTAAAATTTACCAGATTTTTTTAAATGTTTTATACAACTATTATTAACTTTTGCGCAGTTAGTACAGTTTCCTCCGTAGAAAACAATAGGAACGAAATAATTGAATTAATGTAAATACAGAAATATCAAACGTTTTGAAATTTCATTCGATATCCACTGAAATCCATTTCTTTTAAACTGTGCAAATTTCAAAGGCTCCTCTGTGTTGGATTCGACGTGACGCCATGATGTTTATCTGGCTAGAAAACGTAACTATTACAACTGTGGGACACCCTCTTCGTGACTCTAGATGCTGAGATGCCCGTATCCATTCAGGTACGTCGCAGTGCCAAGCCGACCGAATTTTCCATATTGAGCTGGGGTTTGGCCGCAAATAATTTGCGCCTTCTCCAACTTTATGATAACAAGTCATTCTGGCCATAAGCCCAAGTTCAAGAAGCGCAGGAAGTTTTGCATTTTCGACTCACAATTTTTTGAAGGCTTAAAGCACAAAATTCAATACATCATAAGTAGTTATGAGTCAGTAATCGATTAAAAAGAATTAAATATAAAATATTTCATTCTGTATCAAGATATGCTAGTAGATTGGGTCAAAGACGAGATTGGTTCCCTTACAATGTTTAAATGATTTCGGTAGAGGCGATATATGTAGTTGTAATTTCATAAAAGCTGATAAAATCTGACATTTAATTATAATTTTGTGAATACAGATAAAATCAGAAAACTGCGTAAGTAGTTTGCATTCGGAAAACAAACCCGGCAAAACGCTTAAAAACTGCAATAAAGTGCAGATCTTAGTTTCTTTTATGTCTACCGTTTGCAGAATAATAGTATTAAAAACAATAACTTGTTGACATATTCTAACTTTCCCATTTTCACTTCATATTTTTGGTTTTCTTTGTCTGTCTATGATACTCTTATTATCTAAGTATGCGTATAGAATTTAAAAATGGTAAGACACTTTAGTTCATAAAAGTTTTAAAACTAACACAGAGTCTTCATCTTCGTTTAATGGGAGAGAATACAAAATTATTTTGAGCCTATGGTTTTGCACTTTGGAAATTCACCACTGCTATTCCAACTGTAACTGTCTCAACCTCCTGACTAACGCGTCTTACTCCTTGCAATACGCGTAGTGCAAGGAGCGCTAGAAGTTTTGCATTTTTTGTATTTTCCCTTTGATTAAATTCTGAAGTTAAATCGATAAAATATTAATAATGCTTTAGCATTTATATTTGTATGAGTGACGTAATCGAATAAAGACGATCATTCGTTCTTCTAATGAAATGTTAACATTAGTTGAACGAGTGAAGCAAGGTCTCTGCTTCAATTCATTCGGCGTTTCTCCTATTTTTAAATTTGATTGTTAGGTAGAAACGACAAAGCGCGATGTTCGTATTTCGTCATATTTCAAATGTGCCGTTTCAAGATTGAGGCCGTTTTAAAAGCTTCAGTGTGTTGGCGAGTCATTGGCACCATTAAAACATTTGAATAATATTGATACATTTACTTGTAATTTGCGTAATAACGAAAAACGCAGACATTTAATGATAATTTGGGAAATACAGATAAAAGTTGATATTTATCTGTAATCTTGTGGACATTTATAAAAGCAAAGAGTTCAGTAAGTATTTCGCATTAGGAGGAAAAAACGTAAAACCTTTCAAGACCGCAATAAGAGAACTTGCAACATAAATTGTAACGCAATGGAATTCATACCATTTAAAAGATAATTTTTTGATCTTAAAAATGGTGTAAATATAATGTTCTTGCGATATATATATTTCAGAAGTTATTGCCGAAAAGTTTCTAGTAATTAGGCTTAAAGCGGCTTAATTTTCATCATTTGATTAAATATCTAAAGAATTAATTAATTATGAAAGTTGAAAATAACACTTTTGACTTAAAAATATACCCCAAAATGTCATGTGCAAATTTCATGTCGCTACAGGTCACCGCTTCGGAAGAGTTCATGTGACTGACAGACACATGTATTTTCAGTTTTAAATTATAGACTAGCTGATATGTCCGACATTTCTCGGGATGAAAATATTTTCAACTCTAAGAACTTGTAAGAATTTAAACTTAACTAAACAGTGTTCTGTAGCAGCATCTTCCGTTCATTTTCGTTAGTTCTCTCCCGTGTCGTCTGACCCACTTCCACTTCCAACAGCACTTCCTTTTGACTCCACACTTTTAACCACATGGTAAGAGTCTAGCAATCTTTAGAACTTAATTTTTCCTTGCCCATTAATACTACGTCGAAATAGAAACTCCTTACTATCATGTTTTTTATTACCAATATCCGAAGCACCATTCTCTTCTTTATGGTGTCTGTGTGCCTGATCGGAAAAACATCGGATAGTGTTCCTTCTTTTTCTCTTTATGTTTTTATGCGATAAATATTTCAGAAGTTATTGGGGGAAAATGTCTTATAATTTGACTTAAAGCGACTTAATTTTAGTTATTTAATTAAATATCATAAGAAGTAATTAATTCGGAAAGTTTAAAATAGCACAGTTAATCTAGAAATGCACTCCAGAATGTTGTGTACATATTTCATGTAGTTACCATTCACCGCTTAGGAGGAGAACCTGTGACCGACAGACAGACACAAATATTTTCTGTTTTATACTATAGATTAAATACTTTTATTTTTAAGACAATTATTATTAAAACTTTTATTTAATTTGCCTTGTTACATGCATGAAAAGACGGAATTGTGCAATGTATTTTTCATTACCCTCCTCAGAAATTTTCTAAACTTGTGTGAAAAATATACTGCATTGCCATTTTCAGAACTTATTTTTAATTAAAAGGGCATTTTAAATAAATTTTGATTCCATACCAGATACGCTTTATTATATATAGTATGATATATTGAATATGGTATATTGAATATTATACAGAAGCGAAGAGATATTCGAACTCGGCCCTTCGGCAGTTCGTCTATTTGTCTGTAAATTCGTTCGTTGCGCAATCACCATCGCACGCGTTGTTCGTTTTTTTTTTTTTCGAGTACGGCACAAATGTTCCTTGAAGACATTAAAAATGGCGTATGTGTAAGAAATTTTATTTTTTTTTACCGTTTCATTATGACGGCCGTTTTAAGATTCCGTTTCTATACTGTGATCGTTTTAATTGTTGCGTTCCATGGAATATTGAGCTTTTTTTCAACGATTCTATACACACGGAATTCCACCCTTCGGCATCTCGTCTGTTAGCCTATAAATTGTTTGTTTCGCTATCACTGCCACACCCGTCGTTTAATTTTTTTCCCAATTAACGCGAACATTCCCTTAAGTCTTTAAAAGCGACATGTTTTAAGGATATTTAGTGTGTGATTTCGTTTCAAGATGGTGGCGATTTTAATGATTCCGTTCTACGCCTTGTTGAACTTTATTCATCGATTCTAGCCAATCTGATCATACTATAAAGTTTGAAGATTATCTACGTAAAATTTTCGACAGTTTTTTTCTGCAAAATCAACTGCAACAATCTAATACATTTTTGACGTTTCCCTAGTGGCTTACCAGCAAACGACGGGCAAAGGTCAGGAATAATGTTCTAGAATTGTGTTGCTGACCGATGGAGAGCAATAGTATGAGAAAGGATCTCTCCCCTTTCTCTTCAATCCTTCCCAATGGCCACGATGACAACATTGGTTAAACATTTAAAGACAGCTATAAAGATCTGATTTTGGTCTCTTTATTTTTTGGGCGAGGTGTGTGTGCGTGCAGAGTCTATTCATCACAGAACTACAAGTAATATATTACTCTGTACTAAATTCGTTCAGTTAAACTAAGCACAATCCGAACATTTAGGAACTTTGGATAGCCAATCCATTTTCCTTTTGGCCGCGGCAATGGTCACAGATCGAGAACCTTCGAGTCTGTGTTTTATATTTATTATTTTTAAACTCCTTCAGCGTAATACTTAGAATATAAGGAAATACAAAGAATATTTCTAAATGTGAAAAAAATTACAAAAAATTGAATACTTGGCGTCAGATATTTTAGATTAATTACTTTTTCGTGAATCTAGAATAATATTTAAAAGTGTTTGTTTCCCTGTGTTTGTTGAAAAAAAAATTGACTGCTTTTTAAACCGATGAAAATAATGCTTATTTCGTTTTCGTAATATCATATTAACTCAGCAACTTATCTCGTGAATCGTAATGTCAGACGGTAATTACAAATAAAAGAGATTTATTTAAAATATTTCAAGTTTTATTAATAAGACACTTGATACCCTAGAAGCAAATAGTAATAAATGCTAAATAATAAAGAAAGACGCGGTTGTTATTAGAAAAATCTGGTGTTCATTAAATAAGGAGTATAAATAAAAATATATAGTTTGCTTTCCAGTTTATTCACAATTAAACATTTATTATACAATTATTACGCAAATTACATGTGTGCGATATTTGAAGTTTAAAAATCAGATATTCATAATTATTTAATGTGGAGGTTTCATAGGTTAACTAGGTTACAAATTCGCAACCTTTCTAGCCAGTCCAATGCTCTGATGCCAAATATTTCCACCCAGATCTTAACACTTCTGTTTAAATGAACAATGAAATTATCTGAAAAAATAACAAAAAATAAATGACATTAAAAGCTTTGTGAATAGATAGCAAAAAACTGAGTCACATAACATTAAAAACAAAATGAAAATGAATACCCCTTACGGATCGTTCTCTTCTCTCTTCTTTCACCCGTTAGAGGGAGCTTCTGCTGCATGGAACTGTCAGTATAGTTGTTGCAACTACAATGTACGAAAATTCGCCTACAAAATTTAAAATTGTAAAAACAATAACTAGTTTCTATATTACAATAAATGTTCGTTGCGGCCACGAGTCGATTGATCGTGGTATGGACTACTTTCTTGTGCATTTAAACCAGACTGGAGCGAATGATGTCTTTAAAGTTTTTTTGAAAAAATGTCAAAAGAATTTAAAAAAAAAAACACCGTTTGTGCCGAGTGAAAACCATTGTTGGGTTGGTTTTCGTTTTAAACTTGAATCTTCCAACAGTAATATTGAATTTTATGAAAGTTTAATATCCTGAATAAGCATGTATACTTATAAGATAAATACATAATTTAAATTACAGTTCGATGATTACTATTCGAAGATTCAAGTTTAAAAAATATCAGTTTGTGCAATAACTCTCATTAATTAGCTTCTTTTAGAGTTTATTGAAATTCACCAAGTTGTAATGCCGTTATCTTTCTTAATACATATGGTAGTGACCTGGAATTTTTATATAAGTTGCCCTATATTACTGGCTCTTAAGTTATGAAAGAATAAATTCGACGGTAGGCTGTGGCTTCGAAACGGCCGCTGGGATTGAGGGGCGTTGATTCACTTACCTTATTCAACCGTGACTTTCTGTGACTAAAGTAGCTCTATGTGACTATTAAGTCTATAGTATATAGTGACTATTAGTCTAGTGTGATTATGTCACTTTATGTAAAATTCTTCGTGATTTGCACTAACTTTGCAACTCGACTGTGACGAAACCGTTATTCCAAATTCTAAAAATCTTTTTGCAATCTTCAATGTCCACCTTTATCTATTAAACGAAACTAAAACCAATTCTCTATGTTATTTGGTTGCGGAGCTATAAGCGTTTAACTTGAGAGCGAAAAGCGTCATAATTTTTTTCTTTCCCGACACACCATTAGACCACTATGGAGTGACGTAAGTCTACGTCAAAAATTACGGTACGCTTCGCTTATGGGTAGTGAACAATTATTTACTACTAATGCTCATATTTCCTGTAATATTCAAATTATTTTATTCAACTTTTAATACAGGGCTCTTATACATATTGTTAAGTATTCTGTAAGTTTCATACAGTTTAATTCATAACTCTTGAAGTTATAAGCAATATACACGCCGAAAAATACCAGCCGAATCTTACCGAATATTTTAGCTGTTTTTGAAAATTCATGTCAATATTATACTCATCAAACATAACTATTGATGCAAGTTTCATCTCGTTATCAGCTTTCTTTAAAACGGGATTAGTCGGAATTTTTTTGTCTTCATCACTTCCTGGCCGGTCTCCTAAATACTCTCGTGTTATACTCATCACTGTAAAATATGAGTTCAATACTAATCTTTACATGCTCGAAATTCTAAGAAAATCAATGCGAATTTTCTGGAGATATTCGAAAAAATATGCAAATTTCAAACTTTTCCAAAATATATCGACAACGCATTATAGATGAGAAATTCATTTTTTGAGAGATTGTAGCGCTCCCAATTCAGAAGATCAGAATTTAATTTACAAAAACCTCTTCAAACGGATTAATCTGCATTTAAAAAAGTTTTATACATATTTTCATTATATATTTAAAATGCATTATTTAACAAATTATGAATAGTTCATTCACATCATCTAATAGATTGAATTCATGAAAAACAATCTTGAAGAATCGAAAATAATTTTATTTAATAATCATTTATTAACCTGAAAGCGAAGGAGCAGATTTTTTTAGAGAAGTAGAACGAGATAAGTTTCATGGGTTCGAATAGACATAATTATGCAATTGAAAGCTTACTACAACTTTAAAAAATTCGATCTCACTTCGTCTACTCCTTACTTAGCGTGTTACCTCTCTATAGTAACGCTACTGAAATGAAGATGAGACTGTAATCCACGTGAATTTACGGAACTTTAACAGCACAAGTCTAAAATATAGCCTTAAAATTCCTTATTACAAAAATGTCAAAATGTGCAATGCATTTTTTGGAACTAATTCTGAAATCCGTCTTGTCCGATTAAAAAAATTTCATTGTTACCATTTATTCTATAAAGGATAATTCAATATATAAATTAAGTTTCCGTGGACAATTAATGGAACTTTTGGGAATTTATAAGTTTCAATAAGCGTGCTTTTAGCTTTTGAGCATGTGTAGATTCAATGTAAAGGTCCAGACTTGAGGGTATATTCGAGCAGGTAACGGCATCAAATCAAAAGACGATGCAACAGTTTGGTGATCCAGCTAATAATTATTCCATATTAGAACATATTTTCATAAACAAAACATGTATTTACATTTTTCACTGTCTATTCAAAGATAAATAGATAACAAACCTTGTCTAAAAAATCATTTTCGTTTCTTATATAAAATGAATAAGTTTTATTGTGGTACTGTTATATTTTAAAATACTCACTATAAGGAAAAATATTCCTGTCTGACATCATGATTAATCATGCATTAATCCTTAGAAATTTTAATATATATTGATAGATTTATTGTTACGTCAGTTAATAGAGAATTAAAAGTATTCCAAGGAACGCATCTGCATCTTTCACTACCACCCTTAAAACAAATATCTATAAATATTAAATAATAAGGAATGACGCTTTTATTATTAGAAAAATATGGTGCTTATTATACAATAATCGCAATTAAAGATATCTATTTTGAATATGACATTATTAAAAATTAGGCATTTATTACAGCAGTATTACACAAATAACATCAAATAATTATTTACTTTTTAAAATACAGATATTTATGATTTCTTTAATAGAATGTTTGATAGTTTAATAAGAGTCATAGCCTCCATTACTTTCAATAACTTCTTGGATCCTTTTCGACATTGAGTCTAAAAGTCTTCAAGCAGTAATTTTTTCTTGCCTCAATTATTCCTACGGTCCAGAAGCAGGCGTCCAGAATTTCTCAGCATTTTGAACTTCATTCAAGTCCAGGGGTGTTTTCCTTTGTCCTCCCGAAAGAAATCTTAAAAGTGGTTAAAATCTGCGGTGTTTTTAGACCAGTCTAGTATTCTCCTGGCAAACATTTCCACACAGATATCTCAACACTTCTACCTGAATAAACATTTTGAATAATCCTTATTAGTTTAGTTATATTAATGTCCCGCTTTGAAGCAACACGAAGGTTATTTTGGGACTGATATCGTAATTTTGAACCGCGGTTAGATGACGAAGACGACACCTCAGCTTGCATCAACCGTCTCCAAAATTCCGCACTGCACCAGCGGAAGGACGATTTGCCCCCTACATATGATTTAACGTGCAAAAGCCCCACATACACTGTGTACTCGTGTATTCAGTGGACTCGTGTTTCGAAGCTGGAACCCTCCGGGCTCTAAGCCGAGATCTTATCACTAGACCACCGTGGACCTGGAATAGTCCTGAAAAAATAAGCGAATTGAAAAATAATCAATCACAGGACACAAAAACAAAAGAAAAGGAATGATATATATTATGTCTAAGAAGCAAGAATGAATAAACCTTTTCTTTTAATATATAGATTTAAAGAATAAAAATCTTTCTTTGATTCAAATTACAAAAATCTCTCTCACACGAAAGTGATAAGGGATATTCAAGCTTTTATTAAAATTGTCAAGTAGATTCAGCGTCAACCTAAAAGAATGGATTATAAAGACACTCTTTGACAAAGTCAGCGACTTCTGAATGAAATTAATAAATTCAAAATAAGTTAATAAACTAAAAGAAAATTAGTTCAGGATTTTATAGAATCACTTGAATATTTCGGAATCATTCAGAAAAAAGCAGATGAGTTTGGTTTGCTGCTGCTCAAACAAAGTACTTATTCACACCGATTTAGTGAACACCGAGTTTTGGCCATGTGACTTCTAGTTAGAAATTAAAATATTACCTTAAGCATTATTTACATACGAAAAAAACTACGGCATTCAAATTATAAGTGCTTACATCTAAATTTAATGTGTTCCTTAACTGAACGGAATTTACGGATGGATCTACCGCCGCCATGGCAACAATCTTTCGAGCCTCATCAGTGGTTAAAGCATATGACCTATCACTACCAGCTGGCCGATCTATAGTTCCTGCGCTGTTCAGTCTGTGATACATTTAAGAAAAAATACAATTTTATTCTCTTATTACTTAAAAAGAAATGGAACAATTAGTAGTAATCCAGCCGAATACTGTTGCAGCCAAGTAAAGAAAAACTTATTTGTTAATCCACCTGATTCCTTTCGTGTGGGTTACACAGAGAATGCGTCCAATTTCTCGATAACTCTTTCCACATTGCCATCACCCCATAAAGCGTATTTTTCAGTATCACCAAACTGCTGACACATTTGAAATATATTAAGCAAAACAAGAAAGAAAAAACTGAGGATTCAACCTCTGATCCGAAACATGATAATGCTTTATTCTTGATTCGTTTGTTTTGGGGCTTCATTGCAGCAACCGTTGCAATCTCTGAATGACAATTTTTACATCACGCAATTTACAGAAAAAACGCATGCCTAAAAACATCGTGCTAATAAAGCATCCAATGTTTTGAATTTTTTTAATAAATTAAAATTTTAAACTTTTTTACTTATTTCTTTCTAATTTTATTAATTTATTTTTGTTTGTTATTATAATTGCTTAGTCTCAACTAAAGCTATTAAGCAAGTTCACACTGATTAGTCACAATCTGGCTATTTTGTAATATGCGATGATGTAAAGGAAAAGCCATTGTTACAAATTGACCTCAAGCAAATGTGGTAAAATTTATTTAAGTCCAGAAAAAATAAAATTAGTATAATCGAAAAACCTTTTTAAAGTGGTGTAAAAATTTTGAAGAATATTTTGAAAAAAATTTAAAATTTGATTCATTTTTAATTAATTAAACCTCTAATTAAAATTTTGAAAACCCTTTTTAGTTGGAATCAAATAGCTAGGGAATCAATTAGCTATAAGCTAAATTTAGTAGCTCCAAGTCCAATAGCTTTCTTCTACAGTGTTTTGGAGGTTTTCGCATCACGCATTTGCACAATTTACAGATAATATGCCAGCCAATAAACACTATCATGTTAAAACAAAAGAACCATAAAATGGAGAAATGTTCCAGACCAACGGATCAACCGGTAGCTTGTCCCTAATGATCGTTCTTGACTCGCTTGAGCACTCGTTAGAGGGCGCTTCTGCTGACTGGAACAGTTAGAGTGGTTAATGCACAGAAATGCCACTATAGCGAATGGAAACTTTCAGTTTGGCTCTTGCGATGTTCCAGAAAACAGAGAGAACCGAAAGACTTGGAAACTCCGCTAAAGGTTATCCACTCAATCTATAAAACAAGAATATTAGACGAAAAATAGATTTTAATGTTCATAAGAGCATCAGAAAAAGAGATTCTATGCAGCGGTGTAGTCGCAAAATAAACAGTGCCGAAACGCTCTAAAAACAGTCCTGGGTGACAAAAATCGCGCAGTTTTAAGGACGTTCTCACAATTTTTTTCTTTTTTATTTGTCTTTTAAATAAAGCAGTGCCAGAACGCCGTTCCGGCGCGTTCCGCCTCCACTACACCCCTGATTCTATCTTACAATATATGTTAAATCTAGCCCCCATTGGCATTACGTTAAACTGTTTCTCAATGGATCGTATTACGGGATACTTTTTGTACATCGAAACTGAAATAAAGCGAATGATATCTGCGATGTTTTTTCAAAGATTAACTAACATTTGCGGATTATTCCTATAAGCTAGATCTTTGATGAAACACTAACTGAAAAAATCACCAACGGTTCCAAAAAATTGTTGTCCAAGGTGAAAACCATTGTCGTGTTTTGTATGTCATACATGCGCTGATAAGCATATTAATTGTTCTTATACCGTTTGCCGTACTACACAGTATTCAATAGATTTACTAAGCATTCCTTGTGCAGAGTTTTGTTTCGCTAGGTCGGGCTGTTTTCAATGCACTCGAGGTTTGTACAGACGTTTGCTTTTTGTGTGAATAAACCTGTATTAGTCTGCTCTAGTATGTTGCTTTGGATTTTCTGGATAAAAGAGTTGGGTTTTAAAACAGTATTTGACATTTACGAAGGTTCTCTCAGTGGCAGAGTGACTTTCGGTGATGGGCCTCTCATTATTAGCGGGACAATGGAAAAGTGTCCATCTCTTTGAAAGGTGTAAGTGGCTATGCATGATATGTCGCTATCGGTTTTGACCGCTTGACAAGCTTGGCAATAACATAGGAAATGGGTGACTTCTGAATGAAGATCACATATGGGTTATCCGCTTTGGCATGAACTTCGAGGTACTTTTTGTTTTTTGAATAATTTATGGGATGCAACGTGACCCAAACTTTATCTACTTGTCGTCGATATTTATCATAATACTCCTTGAGTTAATCTTGCTTAATTTCGACACGTTCTCGAACGTCATTTGTAATGGTTGTTAAATTTTTAAAGTACGAAGTAATTTCTGGGACAATATTGTTTTTTTCGACCACAGCCTTGAAATCATGCACGACATCGTCCATAGTCTGCAACGCTCTTCCATATTTTAGGAATATAAGCTATGTTCTGGCCCTATTCATGGGGAAGCGAATAACTGGGTGTTTCTAATGCCAGTTGCCATGGTCATTCACTTCAAAGGTTCCAAGACAGGGTTTAAGTTATCTTATCTTGCCTTCTCAGGGTTAGCTTGCGGAGAGTAAAATGGTATGAAGTTTCTGTTGATATTGAGGGCAAAACATTTATTAAGTTGCCGACCAAACGAATAGCGGCCCAGAGTCGCTTATGGTTTCTCTTCGTAAACCATGCCTCATTAGAACTCTTTTTTTAGGTTTGCAGCACATTTCTGAGCAGTGATTTGAGCAAGAGAAAATAACTCAGTGCATCATGTAACAGAGTTTTTGTAAATAAAGATCCATTATTTGCTTGTTTCTGTTCGTGCACCAAAAAAATCCCTTTTCGGCAAGCTTGAAGGCAAAGGTAGATTCCTTTACGTTAATGTTACAAAAATAATGAAATATTACATATTGATCAATACAGACATAGCCAATCACTTTATTGTTTCTACACATTGCAGTATTTACGCTGTTATTCTGTTTTCACATGACATTTAATTTTTTTACTATATCAAGGTTTTATCATTCCATTTTTCATTCCAAAAAGTTATGATAGATTTTTCGGTCAGTACATTGGTCAATTTTTTTTATATCTCAACACATAATCATTCAACAGGTAGGAGTCATAAAGAAATAAACAACTCAGCAGTGCAAATATCTCCTAGATAGCATTAAGCCAGCCTATCTGAAACAGTAGCAAGAAATTGCCACTTGACACGGATCAAGAACTACTCTAGATTTAAAAATCAGTTTATTTAATCTAAGTTACCATATAATTGTGCGAACGTTGCTTTGTCATATGCTAAAATCACATGGCATGAAACATTTAAACATTACTAGAATGGGCTCATTTAGAGAACCCCCTGGTTACAGAGATAATAGCCACTAAATTCTTAACACAGAAGAAAATAAAAAATTATTAAACATTGTAAGTTCCAAATTTAATACGTGTGTTTAAAGCATAGGATATTGTTCGCTCCAACTACTAGTTTGGCTCCTTTTCTAATTTATAGCAACCCTTTGACGCCGCCATCCTGCATCTCTGTCAGAATTAGAAGAAGTTGTTTGGTTTTCATGTCTGCAAGTGGTATGAGCATTGGAGTTCGCCTATGTATTTCACATCATGTTTTTATTAGATATTGAAACGCATATCTACTCTACCACATGAGTAACGCATTGGATTATACATATTCAAGATTGTTTTAGTAGTTCACAATGCATTCACTTCATGTGTGACATCGCAGTTACCATGTTCAATTTTATTACTATTGTTCGCAATTGGCTCTTGCATGAGCATATTAAACTTATGCCAACAGGCAGCAGCCATTGAATTTATATCTGTATATATTGAAACAACCTGTATATATATGTAAATAAATCGTATATTATAAATAATCAATACAGTCCGCTCAATTCGACGAATAAAACGCAAACAGATATCAATGCAGCCATTTTGTCAAGAAAATTTAAATCAGTTAAAAGCAAATACTCAGGCAGAAAACCCCCAAAACAATTTTAAAGTTAATTAGATGTTTTTCTATATAAAAAAGGATAAAGAGAACTCTTATATATCTTTTATGGCTATTTTATATTAAATTTATTAAACAAATTTTGTTGCAATCATGTTTAGTTAAATATCAAATTAAAGTAATCTGGCAAATTAACTAATTATCAAATTAACTATTAAAATTAACTGTTTGATGAATTAAAATTAACTATTTACTTAAATAAAATTAAATACTTAATTAATTTTGACGATATCTTCACTAAAACCTTTTTTATGGCTTATAGTATATGCCAGCAATCTTAATCTTGTAATTATTTAATAATTATCTTAATTTAAATAAAAATTATTGTGTCTATGTATGTATGTTCCACATCTCCTCCTAAACCACTGGACTGATTTCAACCAGAGTTAGCACACTTTTTATTTAAGGCAAGAGAAAGTTCCCCTTCAAATTTTCAAAGCCCAAAAGTTACTTAAAATTTCAGTTAATTAAAAATTAAGCAAGTCGTTTTTCCGCGATATCTTTGGAAAACGTTATCTCACGAAACTATTTTTTACACCTTCAACAAAAATGACAAAAGTTTCATTTCCATACAATTTGTTTCTCTCATTTTAATATTTTTTAAATTAATTTATACGGAATTCGCAATAATATTCTTTATTGTTGAAGAACAAGCATAATTCGAATATATATATGTAGTTGCCAGAATACATTTACAGAATTCTGGACGAATGCTGAAAGAAAATTTTAAAAATAGACGATTAACAATTTATATCGGGACCAACTAATGATTGATTTATTTTCATTCTTTAAATTGATGAATAATTAACTAGTTAATTTAATTGTTTCAACATATTCATTGAAACCTTTCTTTTACTTGAGTAATTGTTAACAAAATCTGAAGTAGCCATATAACAACTAATAATTTATGGAGAAAACGGCTGTTTTTAAAAATCGTTTGTTTCAATTGATATTCCCATTTTAATTAAAAACGTTTCAGATAAGAAAAAAAATTTGTGTATTATAATTTTTATACAACAGTAGTTTTTACATTAGAAATATTAGACATGAAAGCATTTTAATCCGGAGCAAAGCCAGGTATATCAGCTTGTTTACCGCATAAAAAGTGG
>BGPR01003185.1:67220-112101 GCA_013235015.1 Araneus ventricosus
ATAGCGCTTTTCAGCTCATAACTTCTAAGCAATTTTAGCTGACAAAAACTTTTAATATAAAAGTTGTTCGTTATGATAAGGTGATAATTGATTTTTTTTTCTCTGTCTTTAGTCGTAACAGAACTATGGGGAAATGATAAAATGGGGGAGGAGAATGAAAATGGCATTTTAGCTCATAATTTCTGAAAAATTGTAGGTATCAAAAAAGTTTCAATACAAAAGTTGTTTATTATGAAGAGGCAAAATTTGAATATTTTTAGTTATCATTCTATCTTCAATCGTAAAGGAATTATGGGAAAATGAAATTTTCAGTCCCCCCACCATTTTCTCCCCCTTTTAGCTGGTTAGCCCATCTACAAACTCAGCCAATATTTTCACCGACCTTGCAATATATCCCTCGCCGGTTAAAATCTAATCAAAATTATTCTAGTTATCGTGTTCACAAGATAACATGGGCAAAAGCGTTAGATGTATCGTCTCTACTAATACTAATACGGAAAAGAACATTTCGCCCTCTATTCTCATAAGGATTAGAGCTGCAAGAATGAAAGCAGGTGGAAGAGACTGCAAATGACGAGAGCTTTCCAACAAGGAGTAACATGCATAGGTTAAAACGTACTTTAAGTTAGGGGGAAAGATGGGGAAGGGTGGGAAAATCACTTTTCAGCTCATAACTTCTAATCCTTTGTAGCTATCGAAAAGGTGTAAATACAAAAATAGTTTGTTATGATAAGGCGATAATTCGCCTAATTTGAATTTTCTTTCTATTTTCAATTGTAAAGGAATTATGGAAAAATGAAAATTTCCACCCCCCACCATTTCCACCCCCTTGAGTTTCTTTGATAGCCTAATTCACTAGAATCCCTCGACTGAGATTTTCAAAATAAATTCCCCATAACATCCCTAAGGTTGTTTAAATTTATATCAAAATTACTCCAGCTATCGTGTTCTGTAAAGTGATACATTGGAAAAGCGTTATACAATATATATATATATATATATATATATATATATATATATATATACTATATAGTATATATAAACTTAAATAATGGGTGGTTTTGGGTTCTAGGGGTCATGATCGATGAAGATCTGAAGAAATTTTCCGAAAGTCGTGTCATGAGAACCATTGCAATAGGTAGACTTCCTATAAGGAATCTACCTAATAAGGATTCTGAGAGGATTAGGATTTCACAACGCTCTCAATAAATAGGAATTTAAAAAGAAATTATCTGGTTTATCGTCGGTAACGAGGAAACTGTTGCATTTTCAGCAGTTTTGATGTAATCACTGATATATTTCATAGCAGTCCGATAATAGTGTCTTCAACTCTCTGAAATTTTTCTTCTTCCCCATTATAACCGACCATTGGAACACTATGGGGAATGCATGATGGATTTATGCTCCATAAGCTAAATCACTGGCTGGGAATATTTAGAATCAGCATCTGGTACGTGTCGGTAATCGCCCCCTATGAGTGAGCAGGTCGGCTTTGGTGGTAGAACATATTATTAAAGGACTTATTAATTTTTGAAAAATCGTTCTTTCGAGATTTAAGCAAGTATATTTATTTTGATTAAGTCATAAATCTCACCATGAGAAAATTTCTCTCGACAGATTGGTGGAAAAGCATGACCGCAATGCTATTTGCTTCTCTAGTGTACATTGAACTTTTAAGTTAAAAGACTATTTCGAGTGCACACTGAAAAAGTCCTCCGGTTGAAGATTTCAGGTTTTAATGTCATCTCAAAGGTTGGTTGATCGGATGCCACAGTAACTTCTGTTTCCTCCTACAAATTTTCTTGAGGGCCCATGAAACAGATTAGGGTTCTCTTTCCGTCAGCGAATAAATACTACCTACTTGAGAAAGAATTCTGCTGGCAAACCCTTTTTGAATAAACTTTGATTATATCCCTTTTGTCCCAAGGTTTTCCTAAATTTGGTAAAACTTAATCAAGCGGTTCCACTCTATAGATCGCCAATAGACAGACACGCTCATATTATTAGCAGAATGGTTTAGTTACAAACGGGCTAGTTTAATTTTTATTGATGTATACAAATTAATTTTACCCAATCATGAATTCAAATCTTATCTTTTCAATAAAACTAATTTATATGCTATATAATTTTTTCCCTATTTTTGACAATTTTTATATAAATTTTACTTTTGGGAAATTAATTAAAATATTTTGCTTAACAACACAACGAAAGTAGCATAAATTTAGGTACGTTCATCGCATTTTAGAGGGAAGCGCTCTATTTTGTATTCGTCCAAAGCGTTGATATTTGTAGGTAGCAAGTGTTTCTTTCTCTCTCTATCACCAATAACTTTGTGAAATGTAATTATCACAGAGATGGTTCATAGCTATCGATAGGAAATAAACCTATTAAAGGCGCTTGGTACTTACTCCTCTCTTCTGTTAGGAAGACCTCCAGAATTCAGAATTGTGAACTTTGTACCCCACGCTACAAACTTCAATCAGAAAATATGTTTTAAAATTCCTCGAATTAGATTTATGTTTGAAATCCCTCAATTGAGAGAATTTCAAATCCATACAAAATGTAACTAAATAATGGTCATAACCTTAAGAAGTTATTAAACTGGCCAAAATACACAAATGCCAGAATATAATGTGGGATTGGAAAGTATGTGGCAAGCCGTGAGAAGATACCTATGATGCTTAGGTGAAAATAGAGAAAAGAAAAGTCGAATGATTAAAGAAAAAGAAACTTTATTTGCAAAACGTTTGCAACAAATTCTGGAATGAGAGACCAATAGCTTCAATACGTCGGTGACGGAGTGAATCGATTACACTTCGGAAAATGTATGACGTTTCACGAACATTTGTGGCTGGGAAGATAAGTTGGGTGATAAACTCTTCTGTTGTTTCCATGAGCGTCTCGTAAAGAACGCCTTTTAGCTGCCTCCAGAGAAAATCCATTTCGTGGTTACTCAGGCTACACTTGTCTAAAGAAGGTGTGACATTTCTGTCCGACCAGGCAGTCTTTTAGAAGAAAGAGGCCGATTAACCTCTCTTGGATTCTGCAGAGAACGCGGCATCTCGCGGGTTGGTTCTATCTTTCCGACATCATAATGAATTTTACAAGTAGATTTTTTCAATCACCCCTTAAAGAGATGATCATCAGCTTAGACACTTCCTGAATTTTTAAGAATTGAAATCTTTTCTCTCCGAAAAATTGACTAAATTCTGCTTATCATTTGCCAGAGATCAAATATCGTTATTTAAAATCTCTTTAGCTCAATTAAAACGGTAGCATGTCTGCCATGGAAATACCCATGAGTAAAGAAAATCTAGTGGAAGATTCCGAGCCCAGAAAAAACTGCAGGTCTGTAGATACAGTTGATAGAATACAGCTGAAATATTTATAGTTTTAGGAAAAAATGTTGAGTCAATACAGTATTGAAACAATAGAGAATTTCTCGTATACAAGAATAGGACTGCATTAGTAAGTTGAAGAGCAGTTTATGCATTAATAATTTTTTTTCGTTGTAACCAAGATTAGAAAGAAATGCTAGAAATTCGCTAATTAATATCTTATAATCAGAAAAACATAAGTACATATGAAAAGGTAAACAGGGCGAAAAGAAAAACCATGCAAAAAGAATATAGAATAGACCAGTACATGTAAATAATGCTTTATTAACAGGTACAGAATCCGAAAATAATCGCTTCCTGTATTTATACTACAAATTGGTATGAAATATTATCCTAATTAATAACTAATCCAAGTAATTAATTATAACACAAAATACTAAATGAATTTAAAGGAATTTTAATAATTTTCGAATAAAAATAAAAGTATTAATTTCTAAATCGAATAATTAAAAATAAATTAATAGAAATTATTATTTATACAGGTAATAATATTATTAAGATGCATACAATAAATATCATATTGTTAATATTGTTTCATAATATTATTAAAATAAGAATTTTTTAAATAACAATTTATACTTTAAGTTACTTAATCGCGCACATAGAGAAAGCCCTTCCTCCCATCTAACGTGCCTAAAGTGAAACTGGCGATAAAGATCCAATATTTGAAACCCTGCTGAATAGTAAGAATTTATTTTCATTCATTGTTTAACTGCTTTTCTATCAAAATATCACTAGTACAAAATAAAACTGAAATTGGCACAATCCAAATCTGCAATGCCACTAACCTTTCATCAAAGAAAAGAAATTCTGGATGTTTTTTCGGCACTAGGTAGCACCGACGCGTGACGAGGTCGAAGTCTTTAATTTTAGTGTTCAGACCCAACAGTAATGAATATTAAAAAATTCAAAGTTACCCAACATTTTGCACAGAATCCCCCTTTTTATAATAATAGTTATAAAAAGCTAATACAACTTTACTTTCAATATCAGCTTGTACATAACAATGAAGAAATGAATTACATGAGAAGACCCTGCTTTCTAAATGACTGCAGCGCTCCCAATTCTAGAAATAAGAATTAAATTAATAATTAAGATTGCCGCAGTAAACGGGTTATTTTGCATACTTAAAAACTTTTATACATATTTTCGTTAAATTTATGTAATTCATTTTTCTTTAAATGTAATACTAATTCATTCATCATCTGACACACTGTAATTTATAAAAACAATCTAGAAAATTCAAAAATAATTTTGCATAATAATCATTAAGTAACCCGAACCCGAAGCAGTACACTTTTTAAGAAAATTTCAAAGCTTCATTGGCACATAAATATACAATTGCGATCCAACTACCATCTTGAATCGTTATCTTGAAAATTCCTTATCTGAGAAGTGATAGGGAGGGGAGGGGGAGGGAAGAGCCCCATAGAGCCACAGAGTCACCGTGTGACTGAACCCCCATTTTCTATCTACTGGTCTATTCTGCCTACTTAAAACGTTTTATACATATTTTCGTTAAATTTATGGAATTTATTTTTGTTTAAATCTATGAATAAATCATTCATTATCTGACAGACTGTATTCTATAAAAACAATCTAGAAAAATCGAAAAAAAGTTTACATAATAATCATTAATTAACCCGAAACCTAAGCAGTGCACATTTTGAGAAAGATTCATGGTTTCATTTGGACATAAATATGCAATTGCTATCCAACTACCATTTTATGGATTTGGAGCTCATTAATTCCAGTTTATATCTGAGTAATCAATGCATAGGTATATCACTGCAATGAAGATAAGAAAGTAATTCACAGAAATTCCATATCATGAGTTGAAAATGCAATCTAAAAATCTCTAAATTGCCTTATTACAAAAATATCAAAATGTCCAATGCAATTTATGTCAATTGAATTAAAATCCTCTTTTGTTAGATGAAAATTTTCCAAATTTACCACTATTAATACTAAGAGTGATAAAATATAATTTTTCTATTTAGTTCGGGTAATCATGTCCTCATAGCCTCAACTAAAACCAAGTTCAGAAATGTCACCAGAAAACTCTAGCCACTAATTGCTAGAGACTCTGATATGAAGAGAAAATGCAAAATTTTCATCTACACTGCGATTCTAAGGCCAATCATAACATACGGATGTCGCATTTGGGGAGCCGCGGCAAAATCAAATATCAATAAATTAGAAGTGTTAGAAAATAACATTATTAGGCAAATTGTGCGCAATGAAGACATCAGAAAATCCATTAAACTTCCCAGTTTAAAAGACTTCATTAAAAAGATCTCAGTCAATTTTTACAACAATATAGAAAATATAGATAATGAAGCCATCCAGGAAATTGATAAATACACTCCCAATTTTAAAAGCAAAAGACCGCGAAAAATTCTTCTGTAAAATATCCTTTTCCCATTTTAAAATGATGTTCAGGTAGTATCATCATCACTTACCCCCCCCCCTGTTTTGCATTCAATAGTAATTATATATTCACATAACTAAATCCAAGGGCAATTCCTGTAAGCATATCAGTTCACCCTGTCCTATTCATAACGCCATGCCGTGTTCTTCCTAAGCCACTTGATGTTCCAGACCAGCAGACGTCGCTAGTACGGTTCCTGATAGAAGAACTCGGGGTTCCCCACATCACCATTACCACCATCCAGCAAGACAATCAGCCAGTGAACTCCCACCCTTTCCCTTGCTTCCGCATAGAGACTCGAACCACCAAAATTCAGCAGCACAAATCGTCAAGTATTCAACTTGTCATACCGGGGATTATGCCCCCTTCGGTGGCCATAGTTCCCAAAAAGTACTCTGTTGTCCGGGTAATCATGATTGCCATAAACGAAGACAGGAATTTAAATAAGTGTGTTCATAAATTTCGAACGTGCATGTTTATTGAGAAAATAATAGTCCGGTGGTTTATCATCTGAAGATGGTATAGGAACGAAGGTCCGATCGACGCGAAATATGGAATCAAAGTTCCCATTAGCGTTGCGGACTAGGTGAAAAGAATGGCGTGAATCTAACTGAATGTCATAGTGTTCGCACAATTCTGGTTTATCTCGAGCATTTTACCATAAAGAATTTAACATTATTTAGAACTTATTATATTTATAATGTTTTTGCAACCATTTTTACCTTTTAGCTATGTATATGGACAAGATTAACGACAGTTTGAAGATTTTGTGACACGATTATTTTTATTACATATTTGGAAAACCTTTAATGACTGTTTTTAATAGAAAGGAAAATTATAACAAATTTATTTATGAAAATCGATTTTTTTTTAAATATAAAATCAATAAGTTTCGTCATTGTGGTACAGTTGCTGTAATATTTTAAAATACTCATTATGAAGAAAAATATTAATCTCTGACGCATCAAGCATTGTTAATTAGAAATTTTAGTATATTTTGATAGATTTTCTACAACATCAATTAACAGAGGACTAAAAGTATTACTAAGAATGCAAATAAATCTTTGAATACTACTATGCTTTTGGAAAACCAGCATTATTTATATGAATAGAGGTATTTTTGTAAATAAAATAATTTTACAAGATATAAAAAATCTTAAAGATTCATTTGTTATTTCAACTGTTGATAAAGCAGCAAATAATTTTTGTATTTTATGCAAATTATATTTTAAGGAGCTTTTGATCAATGAATATAACTCCAATGCAATTTATAGCCTTGTAGACTGCACTAAAAAAGAATTAGATAAAAGAATGTTGGCTTTTGCTAAAAAACTCAAAATTAAAACCTGTTCTCTTAAGTATCCGTATCTTTTTCCAAATGTTAAATTTCATAAAAATCCTACTAGCTTTAGATTTGTTACATGTGGTACAGGAAGTTACAATTCTTTTATTTGTAAACATTTTTTCAAATTATTAAATATTATTCTTCTTGAAATTAAAAAAGAAGATAACTT
The DNA here is from genome assembly GCA_013235015.1 of Araneus ventricosus. Classification (NCBI taxonomy): domain Eukaryota; kingdom Metazoa; phylum Arthropoda; class Arachnida; order Araneae; family Araneidae; genus Araneus; species Araneus ventricosus. The sequence continues at coordinate 74,564 of BGPR01003185.1, forward strand.
CATTATCTGTAATAATGCTGAAGTTTTGGAACTACTGAATACTAACAAGATTTGCAATTTAAACTCATTTGACTTTGAAAATCTATACACCAATCTACCGCATGATAAACTTTTGGAAGTTTGCCTTTTCATGTATAATAAATTTCTGAATGACACAACTGAAACTTTAAAAAAACTGACTGGTTCGAGATTTGTAATTTCAGCATTAAAGAAAACTATCTTTTTAATGGCATAAACTATTTTAAACAGATTTCAGGTATTCCGATGGGTGTTACATTCTCCAGTTCTCTGGCCAATATCTTCATGCACTTTTTTGAGGATGAAATTATTAGAAATAATCTAATTTACGGCTACAGATACATAGATGATTTGCTTCTTTTAAATGCGAATGTTTTAGATCTAATTATTAATTGTTATCCAAAAGAACTTAAACTTAATAAAACGAACACTCATCAAGATAAAGGTACCTTTTTAGATCTTAAAATTGAGATTAACAAACATGTTACTATGATTGGCCTTTATGACAAAAGAGCTGAATTTAACTTTAAGTATAAAACTCTTTGTGACTTTCATTCTAATTTAGATTCTAGAGTATTTAGAAACGTGATTTTCAGTCAAGCCAACAGAATTAAAGCAATTTGCAACAATAGGAATGGTTTCTTATCTGCTTCCAATATTTTTTTAAAAACTCTCAATTATAACAATTTTCCTTGTAACATTTACATCAAAGATTTTGTCCTTAGAAACAGTCTGGAATTTACAGTTTAATAAAAAAAAAAGGAAAATAAGGGCTTTTTTTCTCTCTTAATACTTCTGAATTTGTCTCCTTCCCATGCTGGCAAAGAGATTGCTGTCTTGGCCTCTACTTTCCTTCTTTTATTTTTTCTGCCTTTCTATTCCTCTTTTGGGAATATAGATGGCGCCACGGAGTGGTAGTGTTTATTGTTTTGCTTTTCTCGAAAGCGCGGGCAAGTTTTATCTGGTTGGATTCTAAAGGGGTAAGTCTTTTACCTTATGAAAGCTTATTAATTAAGCTTGATGGCTAATATTTTGTTGCTCTTATTAGCGTATTTAATGCTTTTTCCTTTTTCTTTTGATGTTTGTTCTTATGGTTTTGCTCCTGGTTGGTTTTTTTGGGGAGTTCGGGCCATGAGAAGCTTTTTCTTGGCGAAAAATAGGCCTGCTTCTACAGAAAACTCCTTAAATATTCTTTTGAATCCATTTCGAATAGTTTCTAGCCCTTGAAAAATTGAACTAGAATGGATTCCTTGTTTTTGCTGTATGAATTTCGTTTACTTCAAATACTATAGGATTGCTTGTATTACTTTCTTTTTTTAATTTAGGCTTTATTGGTATATCTGTCTATTGTTCTCTGTTTTTTATTATGCTGCTGCAATGGCGCGCATCTTAAACATTGTCGTAATTTTTCTAATTTCATTTCTTTTTTCAATTAAATTCTTGTATTCTTTTTAATTTTTGTATAAAAAAATTTTTTCTTGTCCAGTTTTAATTCTGCTTTCTTTTTTAAATAATAATTCTATAAAAAAAATTTAAATCATTGAATGTTTGCAACATTATTTATATGCGTCATAAATACAAAAGCAATTCTCGATTCTTTTATTTAATTTACTTTCTGCCGGATTAAATGCGATTCTGTCTTAAAATAGAGATTATACTGCTATAATTAATAAATAAAAAGTCCTTAAACAACTGTCAAACAATAGGATAAAATTGCATGAATCTTTTCAGATGGTTTTGATTTTAAGGTGTTACGTTGCGGTATTCTCTTATATGAAATTTTCTCTGGTATTTGTGATTAACATAATTTTGAAATGTTTTTCGTACGATGTATAAATTCGTGTACTATCTTACAAAAAGGCTTTTAAATTTAAAGAAAAAGCCTGCTGAGAAATTGAATAAGATGATGCAACGATTTATTAAGAATATCTGTATTTTTCAGTTGCATTGATTTTTTTTGTTACAGACGAGAAATATTTTATTATAAATAAGCATTTCTGCATAGAATTTTAATTCTTAACATTTTCAGTTAAATTTTAAAGTGGTGCTTTTCATTTTTATCATTTTTTGTAACGTACAAAATTCCAAAAATCTGTTTGAAATATTCATACTCATTTCAATAAATTGAAAAATGAGGGTTTATTAATTAGTTAATACCAAAGAAATTCACCTCGCAATAGAATGAAGCCATTTCTGAATGAACAGAATACGGTTACTGTGACGGATGCACTGACCCCGAAGGACACGTGTTGACATACACCAGCCAACCTTATTGTACCCCAGGGGAAGTGAAAACCTGCATACTTAATCGGGCAATTTGTCATCACCGTGCTTGCGCTACAAACCTGGGGGGGGGGTATTCTGTATACTTTTCTGAGCATGGGTTTTCAATTTATGGGTGAAAAAAATTAGTTTCAATTTACACAACCAAAAGCAATATGGCTCTGTACACGCAGTTGGTGTTGTCAATTAGTAAATTGAATTACTGAAATCTCAGTTTAATATGCAAATTTTATTTCAGCATCGTGATACATGTAGATGAATGAGTTGACCTAATAAATGTTCTAAAAAATGCATTTCTTTATTCAACAGAACGGAATAGTTCAACGCTGATTTGTCGAAATCTTTATCGGATCTTTCAAGATGGGTACATCATCAACGTTTCCTTTGTAAACCACACTTTTCGGATGCCCCCACATGCTAAATATGCAAAAATTGTGACCAGGGGGACGCAACCGCCACCTGCAGGGAAATGGTGGGCAATTATCCGTTTGTTTGTTGAATCTTGATTAAGAACTTGCTGAACAAATAATCCAGTTAGAGGAAGTATTCCGCTTTGCACGAATAGGGTTGATTGCAGGTACCTCCGCTGTGTGGTAGTTCTCTATTAACAAAATTTAGAAGCAATGTTCGATTTCTGCACACTAACGGCACAAGTGGAACAATTTGAACCATTTTCTTAAAGGATATAGTGACCTAGAATGAAAGAAGCTGTGAATTCACGCCAAACAGTAACTTTTGCCGATTGCAAGTGTGTCTGATGAAACGCATGAGGAATCTGTGAGTAACGACAATCTAGTGGGATATTTTGAGTCCAGAAAAAGCATAAAATCTTTTACCGTTTAAGTACATAACCCATTGCTTGATTTTCGTTAGATTTCAAATATTCGATATAAAGACGATGGCCATTTTAATACTTATGCCGTCGAGTCAGTGACACCATTAAACATATGAATCATTTCGATAATGGCGGTACTGTTTATTGTTATTTGGGTAATACCGATGGAAGTTGAATTCCACTTATAATTTGGGTAATACCTATGAAATCAGACAATTAATTGTAATTTGGGTAATATTTGACATTTAACTGTAATTCTGCGATCACTGATAAAAGCAGAGAGTTTAGTAAGTATTTCGCATTAGAAAAAAGTACGGTCAAACCTTTAAAGACTGCGATAAGGGGCAAATCCCAATTTCTTTTTGACAAGATATCTACTGATATCAGAACTGCTAATATTAAAATAAATAACTAGTTTATTTATTCTGAATTACGTTTTTTCACATTATGCTATTAGTTTTCTTTGTAAGCAGATGATATTCCTATTATCTAATTACTTAAAGCATAAAAAATAACTAATAAAAGACATAGATCATAGATAGACAATTAATAAAGAAATAGACATATAGTATAGGAATATCTTAAATACAACCCACTTTAGTCTCTAAAAATTTTAATATCTAAAATGTGAAGCTTTTAAAATTTGAATCTCTGAATAATAATAATGAATTTTAAGACGGTTGAATATCCTGAATACTCTTGTGTACTTATAAATCACATGCATATTTTAAATTGCATTTCGAGGATAATCATTCGAAGATTCAAAATTAAAAAATTGCGGTTTGTGCATGAACCCTCATCATTTTGTTTCTCTTAGAGAACAAAACCAATTCAGCTCTTGTAATGCAGATATCTTTCTAAATATATAAGCGATATAGAAATGTAATTTTTATATAAGTCGCCTTATACACTATATGCCCAAAAGTATCCGGACACTTGCAGATTTTCACAGTTTTTAGAATTTCTCCGGAATAGTTTATCCGACTGCCTTTAAACTTCGTACATGTAAAGAATAGACAATAACTCATATTTTGCATTGAAGATTCGGTCCTGGGAACAATTAGGGGACCGTCTACAAACTGATGAAGACAAAAAGGTTTTTGGCCCACCCCGCTTCACAGAATACGGATAAGAAGATGAACTTTCAGAAATGGTAATGTTTAATGTGAATAATATTTACAGGAATTTTTATAAACTCAGCACAAATATTTGGGAAGATATAAAGGTTTTCTTAAAAAAACTCAAATTTTTCAACCTGTTTTCTGCTTATAACATGCAGAGTTTTCTGTTATATTATACGAAACTTACAGAAAAGACGACAATATATTAGAGAAGTATTTGTGTAAAACTTTGGAAAAGAATTGTTGAATATTACAGGAATTATGAGCATTTTTAGTAAATAATGTTTTACTGCGCATGCGCGAAACATCGTGTAATTTTTCTCTCACAACTTTAAAGCCAGATATATAGGGCAACTTATATAAAAAAATTCAGTTCAATATCATTAGTATTCAGAAAGATATCGGCATTATAACGAGCAGAATTTTAGCTCCTGTCGAAGAGAAGCTAAAAGATGAGGGGTTATACACAAATTGATATTTTTTAAACTTATATCTTTAAATAGTTATATTGAATTGTATAGTGGTGAGAATTTGTTGAATACCCATGAACACATCTAATATTCGTAACGAATAATATATATACATATAGAATTATTAAAATATTTTAAGAAAAGAAATTAATTAGATAAAAAATCGTTTCGCCATAAAATAAATATATTTAAAAATATCGTTTGGCCGTAAAATTGTAATATGTAACTTGTTAATAATTCTGTAAATAATATAATTAAATTAATAACATTTTTGTTATTTATAGTGCCTTATTAGCTGGAATTTAAGTTATGCACGCAATTGATGAGTCTTCATTTGTCGGACGCGTTATCGGATTTTTCAAGTTTGCCATTTTATCAACATTTTCCTTGCAAACACACTTTTCGCACGACCCCAAAAGCAAAAGTCACTGAAAATGTGATCGGCGGGGGGGGGGGGGGCGGGCGCCACCTGGAAGGAAATAGATGGTGTCAATTTAGATCTTCATGAACACATCATCAAGTGAGAGGAAGTACTCCGTCTTGAATGATTAGAGGCAGGCACCTCCACTGTGTGGCAGTTGTGGAATAAAAGAATTTAGAAGCAACGTTCGATGTTTGCGTATTAACGGAACAAGTGGCTGGACCATTTGCGCCGCTTTCTTTAGGGATATACGGATCTAGAATGAAAGAGGCTGGGAATCCATACCAAATCCTAACTTTTGCTGATTGTAAATGCTTATGTTGAGACGCTTGGGGATTTTGTTAATCCTATTTTTGACAATTGTGTGTGTTCAGAGTCCTTATGAAAATAAAATTCCAAAGTGTCCAAAGAAGATAAAATTATCTTCCTGACATGACTTTGTAGGGATCAGCATCTTTAACTTCCAGGCGAATTATAACTGCAGAGAAAAGTCAGGGGGGGGGTGTTCAACGCTTGTTAATGGGTGTGTCTAAATTTGTAAGAAAACAATCAATATATAGTGATTGATTTTCCATCTGGTAGTATATGACTTTCACCTTTCGGTTACCGATTGCAAATGAATCTGTTCCAATTGCATCACTAGCACGTCCTCGTCCTAGAAATACGCATAAAGTTCCATGCTTTTCAAAACGCGAAATCACTAGCACTGCTGCTTCCAGCTTTGACGTTTTTCGTACAGATGCTAGATACGCCCCGTTCCTATAGGATGCCTTAAAATTCATTGGACGTACGTACATCCCAGTGCTAAACAGACGCCGAATTTACGACATTGATTAGGGAAGAGGCCACCAGACAATATTGTTTCTTTTGCCTTATATTATCAAAACTCGCCTCAGCTGTTGCATTTGTTACTGTCTCGACTTCATGACTAACAAGTCCTCTTTTTCTCAATATGCGCCAAGTTCCATGAGCGGTACAAATTATGCATTTTAGTCTGAATCAATTTTTAAAGCCCAATCATTATTTTAGTGTAATATTACAAGCAGTGCTGCAAAAGTTTTCGCTGATGCTGTGTTTTTGAGCAATGTTAAATTTGGCATTATACGATCTTCAATTATATATTCAATTTTTCGCACAGCGAAATATGCGAAAATACGCTTTTTTGAAAGTCTGCAACGTTCGACCCTCCTTAGAAACTTTTAATTATAATGATTGATTTCTTCCTTCAAGAATTAACAACTGGATATTAGTTTGGGAAATTATCTTCAAACTTGTTTTCGAGTGTGATTTCCAAAAATAGAAAACGAATATTGTAGAAACCAGACACGTTTCTGTCAAGGTAACATGAAGCGAAGGAAAAATCCATTAAACAGGCCATGAAAGAAAGCAAAAAAAAAGGAGAAGAAATTAGGAAATAACGGCGAAAGTCGCGCGCCAAACCGGGAGCTGTAGTGACCCCAGCTCAGGTTCTTTCAAATTCAAAGGAAGAAAAGGGTTGGTTTTTCCTCCCGGTTCATTGAAGTTTGATCCTTTGGGGGAGCAAATCTCTTTGCAGCTTTCAAATGTGTCTCTCTCAGTTGTTGATTGATTTTCCGTCTTCCTTTAAGTTTACAATTATTTTGCTGCCATTTCCGTTGATCATTGAACTCTCAAATGGGAAATGTGAGCGAATATGCATAAAAACGAAAATACAAGCTATTAAAATAATTTCAAAGAGGTGAGAGACTGCAGTTCTGAAGCCCTAATGGACCAGTCGCTACTATGTTATTGCCAATATTAAAATTAATATTGGTTATTAATTTCAGCCACTTGATTTTTTCTCTAGATTCACATTATATTCTTAATTTCCTTTTCCAGCATATAAAAATCGTGTTATCAAAGTATACTTTTATTATTGGAATTTGTGAAATATGTCACTTTATAAAAGTTTTAATATTTTGAATGTAAAAAACCAGTTTTTGGTCGATCATAATTTATATGTTAATGTTATACAATTTTTTAATGCTTCAGTTCTCAAATGTTGTATGTTTGTAAACTACATATTTCCTTACTTCAAGAGAGTAAGGTAACTCAATGAGCTTATTAAAATTTTCAGTAAAAATTCCGACTGTAAAGCTTACTATTCCAAAGAGTATTATAAACTTTTGAAAGACATACGCAAATTTGCTGTGACTGAATGATAAAAAAATTAGTTTTTAATATTTATTCCATAGGTTGTGTCAAAAAATTAAGTCTGTTGATTAAGAGAAGTAAGAATAAATATTCTGACTGAATTGTAACCAAACTAATTGAATGGCAACTTTTAACAAAAAAAGAATTTTATCCAGCCGGTGTGCCAATTCTAATAAAATTAATTAAAAATTAAGACAATTTGGAATACATCTACATTATTTGATAATAAGAAAAGCATGATGCTTAGAAATATAAGGATGGTGTTGGTTTCTACTTAAATTTGTTCCTGAAAGTTTTAAAAGCAAATAAAAATAAAATATCAGCGTTATCTAACGGCTTAAATTAGCCAACAAGCTGTTATTATGTTACGATATAGATGCTGTTATTTGTTAATTATGTTGCAGAAGTTTTCATCAACTCTTGTGCATGAGGTTGCGTAGCAAACGAACTTGGAGATAAACAGACGAGGTATTCAGCTTATCTAGAAAGTTTGAAAGAAAGCTGAACATATATGAAACGAAAATATTAAAACGGTCACCATCTAAAAAGGAATCAAAAATAAAAATCCATACACAAAATTTCTTATGAATTATTTTTTATCGAGATTGTTTTGTGCACATGAGTACTAGTGCTAAGACTTCAACTCAGTCTCAATTGCTGAACGATAAAAATACCCTCAGAATTGAAAAATGAAAACTGATATTCTGACAAGATGGGTCGAGATAGCTGTAGAATAATAATCTTTCTCATGTGACTCCTTTGTTTGGTTTTTTCATATTAAAAGAAATATTTTTCTATATCGTTATAGAAAAATAACTGATCTAAATATTAACTTTGAGCTGCAAACATTTGATGATTCTTATAAGAATTCCGGGCGCAGAATAAGAAAAAGAAATCTTTTTGAGAAATTACATCACATCCTTTTCAACGACTTTATTAAATCTTCATCTTAACAAACATTAAAAAAGATAAGAAAATTTGAACCAAGGATAGCCACGATTTACCCATTCTCCACCAGCTTCACATCTGTGTGACCTCCCTATTTTCTTGCAAGTATCCTCTGTCACAAATATGTAACGGGCGTTTATTTCGAGATTTTCATAATTGTTAGTACCAAATCTTGCCCCAAGCACATGGGTTGTTTTATAAATGAATAAAATTCCTTTTTAATATTCTGATGCTCAGCATTTTCCTAATAATAAGGAAAAAAAAACAATATGTCCTATTAACCAACGTCGCAGAGCTACTATGCATTTCTTGCGAAATATATAAAAATACAGGCCTAACAGTTGGGTTATGAATACAAATACTTAACATGAATTTCTTGGAAAAAGTACTCTGCTTTAATATTCTGTCCAATTTATGTCATTTCCTTGACAGATGTTCTCATATTTAAGTAATGAAACGTCTGGGATGTGGCAGACCTTCAATTATCCTAATGCATTTTTTACGTAATTTGCATAATTGGACAGATTTTTGTTTTAAATATAAATAACCAATATTTTCTGAAATAAAAATATACTTCCAAAACATGTGTTATTTAAATTCACAGTTATCTTTATCACGCCTCCTGTTTCAGATGTCACGAATCGAAACTGACGTTGGTGAATTCTGGGAAAATCAAATTTCTTTTCCTTCTCTCGAAGCTTTCTATTCGGAAATTTATCTCTTTCGGTGCTGGTGTGATTGCGGTTTATTCAGAACACGTGGTAGATTTAATTTTTTTTCTTTTATCCTTTTAATTTTATTATTTTTACATTGTAGTCACTTCAAAATATCGAAGCATTTGTAAAAATTTAATGATCTGACACTCTGATTTTTTTCTTTGTATTTGCATCATTTTTTGTAATATAGAAGACTGCACACACCAAAATAAAATTCAAAAATATATTATGAAAAGTGGAATTTGAAACTCGGGCAGGAAACTCAATGAAGTCATAATTAATTAGTATGAAGAATAAATATTTATCAGAATAAAAATAGGAATGGCACAAAAAAATTAAAGAGGGTAAAGTGAGAATGGAAATGTTTCAATACTGGCAATTCTCAAATATTAAATAAGTTTTCCAACCTAAAAAAATATTGACACAAATTTTCTTTAAAGAGATCTCATTATTCACCAATAATTGTTTCGGTTCAATGGTTCTAGAACAATGGTATTTATTTCGTTTAACATTGCAATTGATTTCAAGATGTGAAATAATTTCGTGATAAAAAAAAAACTAAATGAAGGCTTCATATGTAAAATACTTTTGACAGGTGATAGATCTTCCAACCCATATTTTAAAAATTAAATAATCATGATAATGCAGTACCTTTCAAATATATTCACACATCATTCAAGTAACGCGCAATATGTTCCAGAAAAATAAAAAAAAGTAAAGCTTTGCAGAGTTGAAAGGACAACTGCACTGACTGCAATATCAGCAAGTACTGTTTAAAATCATTTATTGCAATTTAATTCATTTTTCAATTATTCAGTTTAAATATTTTAATTTTGTTTTATTTTACGAACGGGGATTATAGTTTGCTTTTATGAATTGTCATATTTTATGTATCCTCCGTTTCCAGATAACAGTACGAAAAAATAGGTGATGTAGTAAATTCAACGAAAATGTCGTCCATGTAAATATCGTGCAACATTTGTCTTTATATCTGTATTTGTCAAGCTCTGATTTCTCTTAATAATAACGCCCAAATTAACATTTACATGCAAAACGAAATAAAAAAGTACTCAAAACACCCAACAACGTTTGCTCTTTGGTTTGAGAGCAAGATGTACATAATAAATTCATCGCACACATAGTTAAAAAATAATCTGCATTATGGCTTGTTGCAAGTCTAAGGAGAGAAACCCAAGTCTATAGAACAGAAATTATCACCAGCAGTAGAAGCGCGAAGGTACAGTGTACTGATACGTCAAGTCGTCTGTCGATATTTTGCATTTACCAGCCCGAAATTAAATGTTAGACAAAAGAATACATACATTACAGTGGAGAAAAGAGTAGAATGGGATAATTAAAAAACCATACAGATACATATGAATAGATGAGTAGAATTTTTAAATATATCTAGTTTCTATCTTTGATTTTTTTATCTAATCGGTCTTTAAAGGTAAAAGTATCTTTAGAAACTGGATTGCGTATGTTCATGATTTTGTAATGTAATCACGTTCAAGAAATTCTTACCAAACTTTTTGTAAGGAATTTTTAATCATCCAAATCAGCTCATGGTACTTAACTTTCAGAATATTCCTGTGCCTTTCACCCCTAAAAGGACAATTGACTCATAGACGAAGATTTCATTGAAAGAAGACGAAATCAAGAAATAAGAAAATACAATATTATCTGGACCAATTTTTTTTAAGAATACTATGAAAATTGAAATACAGTTAGCGTTGGCCCTTAAACTAATACGGAAAGGCGCTTTTATAAGAGCGTCAAGTGAAATACATAATAAATCGGGAAAAGACACTCAGAAGATAGCGCAAACCTTGCTCTAATGTTTAAATAAATATGTATAAAGTTCCTGATATTTTAAAGACAGTTTTATTTTAAGACTTACATCAGCGATAACAATAAAATGCAAAGTATCAGGTTTCATACCACATACAAGAAATAGCATTGAGAAATCAAAATATCTAATATAAATTAAACTTTAATTGTATACTTTCGAATTAAGTGTGTTATCTAAATATTGCAATTGGAAGAAATATCAAAACATTTCCATCTTGTCTATATATCCGTCAAAGGATTAAAAGGCTCATTATTCTAATTTTCTTTTCGTCTGTAAAATCTGAAATTAGAGCTATATAATTCCTTGTATTGATTCTTTAAAATTTATAGATGCAGACTTTGTTTTTAATAATCAAATTTGATAAAAAATTTTTAACAAAAGGAATTTTAAAATCAAAAGTATATAAATATGTAGAATACTTATACTACTTGTACTACTCAATTATGATCAATAAACAAAATCAAAATTTTACCTAACATCAATAATTAGCAGATTCTTTTTTTAGATATGAATAGAGCTAATCAGAAATTTAGTATCCGAGCAAAAGTGTGATGAGTTTATAATCTTGCAAAATTTTGTGCTCTTCTGAATTTTCAAGTTAATGCAATTATAAACACATACACGACTCGAAAAATTTTAATTAGAATTATTGTAGACGTTATTTCTGTAAGTTGCACCTTTTTCTTTTAATATCAGAGGTAATGGCTAATCAGAACAACTTCCTCTGTGCATTTTTTTTACCGGAGTTTCTGTTCTCCGTTACCACTACTCCAATAGTGCAACAATAGATACATCCTTCAAGACTTTTCAACATCGCCTAAAGAAAATCAATTTCTTGTAGCTCTAACACGGCATTTTAAAGCTGAGAAAGTCTGTACCCGATTCTTCTAGCGTCCCCTTAAATGTTTTTGATCATATCTAGCTCACAACGTCCAATCCAGAGATATAACTCTTCACAAAGTCTCGAATCAAGTGTATTGAAAGCTATCGTTTTCTCTTTCTGTCGAACCTAAATTTCGCTTAACTATTGTATTTTATTTTCTCAATTGTGTATACTGGATATGAAATATGTTACACAGAGTATTTATTTTCAAGTTTTAAAATAAAATTTGCTATATTTAATCATTAATAGTCGATTGTTATCGTTATGTGTTCATATTAATTTAGAAAATTTATGGGTATGTATACTTGTTAATAGTCTTTATTTCTTTATTCTTATTTTGAAATTTTTTGGGACATTTTCCTTATTATTTACAGCAATAATTTGGTTCGTAGAGCTGGTTGCAAATATTTTGATCTTTATATATAAACAGAAAATACAAACACATCAATATCCCCTGCAATTTGTTTTCAATTTTATAATTAGTATCAACTTAACCTAATAACAAAATACAAATAAAAAAAGTCAAAAGAACCAATTGAAATTTGAACCTATCATATGAACTCTAAGCCTATTAAGACTAAATATATAATTGAAAAAGACAATCCAGGGATATGGAGTTTTCAAATAAATTAAATGATTAGCCTGACTTGGGACGAGGAATTGACGAGTTATATCTGGATTTTACTTGATTATATATATATATCTCAATTTCCTTCATAATACTGATAAATAATTTTTTGCATTTTTAAATATTTTGAGATTTTTATTAAGGTATGTTTAATAATTAATTAATTACCAAAAACAATTAATATATATTTGGTCAATTTTGGTTCAAGTGGAAACTAGTTTTAGCAAATTGCAATGTCAGTTGTGAATGGCGGTATATATTAAAATGTCGAATTTATGGCAAGGATACAGTGAGCATATTGAATATTCTATTGTTTAATAAATGAATAGCTTGATATTTCTATTGAATGATATATTTATTGTTTTAGTAAATATAAAAGTGTCAATATGCTTGTATTAACATTTTTTATCTTTGTATTTATTCCTTTCTATAGTTATCTTTATTGTTAGGGTTAAGGGATATTTCTCTTTCTAAATTCTTTCATTTTAAAAATTACCTCTTTGTTCTATTCTTGTAAACGATGGTTTTAACGCAAAATTAATTTAACTCTGGCTAAAGCTTGTACCACAGCAAGCTGCTAATTAATTGTGAAAACCCATGTAATTTGGATTGCCTTTTTCCGTACATTAATAAAAAATCAGAGGGTATTTCGCTGATATTATAAATGTTTAAACTTAATTCTTATGTTCACACACATGGTAATCTATAAGTATTTCAATTCTTGGATATTTAAATTTCATTGCATTGTTCAAATAATGACTTTTAGTATAGGATTTGCTTCAATCTAAAAATAACTATATGTTAGCTCCCACTGCAAGATAAATTCAATTATAAAAATAATTTACTCTTTGGTGTTTCTTAACTTCCAATGAAATATATTTTGTTGTACTATGGATACAGAATTATTAGGTTAAGAAACCGATTATACAAACTGGCTTAGCTTTTATAAGGTCCGCTTATTCATTTTATATATACAGTGTGTCTGTGAAAAGTGGTACAAGCTTTATTTCCTTAAATATTTTCCTCTACTCAAAATAAACTCCATTCCTGTCTAACGAGTTCCATAGCGCGACGAAAAAATTTCCTAAAATGTCTTCTACAGTATGATAAACACATGACACATGACATAAGATAAATTATATTTCCATAGATTTTTTGATACATTAGAGGAAGCAAATGCATACAGATAACATTTTGTTATATATGAACAGCAGATGAGACATTTATAAAAAAAAAAAAAAGTAACATCTCATTGGGAAACAGCGGAAATGGAAGAAAAATCTGCCGTTATAACCGATTTCGTGAGAATTGATTGATTCTTGTAACTTAAACTTATAGAGCAGTAAGAAACGTATCCAGAATTTATATGCAAATTTCATGGCGGCCATCATTCACAGTTTAGGAGAGATCTTGGGATCGACTCGACAAATAAATTGGATTTTCTGTTTGTATTGTACACCGTTTAATATTTATTCTGATGGGTCAAGTTTCAATTTTGCTTGTTTTATAGTTATAGGGGAACTTGATTTTTAATTTTAAGAATAGCCATATTTTATATATATGCGTTGATAATCAGTAGAAAGAGAATAGTGATTTAATTCAAAATAAAAAAAAAATGCTTAAAATTTTTCCTGAAAGTACAATTTTATATTGTGTTCATATCTGTTCATATTTGTTATTGGCGCAAGTTTCTATTTCTTTAAGAAATAAAATGCCTTTATGTTTACATGCAGCAGTGAAATAAAAAAGTAATCAATCCTACCAATAATTTTACCTTTTAGTTTTGAGAGCAAGACGACATATAATATATTTTGGAGACAGAATTAGAAATTTTTAATTTATGTTACATGGTTTATAACGGAGATTAACTCAAAGACACATGGAAACACAGAATTACTTTATTCTTTTATTAAGGGCTGCGATAAGTTAGATCTTACCAGTGTTAGTTACTTTGTATTGACTTACGAGTATTCACCAGTCCGAATATAAAATCCAGGTTCAAATAAAGAACAAGTCGCATTAAACCTCAAGGTTAATCGTCCAATCTGATTGAAAATTTATAAAGATAACATTAATCTTTACAATATGGTGTGTATTGAAAATATCCGTTTACGCAAATCAGATATCTGGTTTTATTAACCGGCTCAAACCTGCTAAATTGCTTTAGAAAAGACTCTCTAGATGTCAATGATTCTAAAGCAAGAACTTTGAAAACAATTCTAAATTATGTTGTAAGAAATTTGACATCTTTCAAATCAAATTTATGCCAGCGTTAAATATTACAATAATTACACTTTCAATCGTGTGATACAAGAAAATTTCACCACGCATAACTTATTTCAGTATCTTTTACCATTAGTGCTAGAAAGGCTGTGGGCCGATATGACCTCAACCACACAAGAACAGGACTGTTATTATTTTCCAAACGCGACTTTCGGATGGAATTTATTGTACGCGTGACGTCACAGACTTAGAATCGGGAAGATACAAAATGAGTTCTTTACGTATTCCGTTTTCAGCATAACACAAAGATGTGTTTTACATTAAAAAAAACAGGTGAAGATATATAACTTCGTACTTTACTGTAATCTCGAATGTTTTGGTACTCTTGGCGTTTCCGATATTAAAAACCAACTTAGAACTTTACCTCTAGATGGCGCAAGTCTGCTAAAAAATCCTCAGATAGATATTTTCACCTATGGCCTTACAAACTCTCCTTCCATTAAAATCTGCCTAAAATCCATATCATCACAATGATCGTATTTCTAGAAGGTGATGTTTCTCGCGATAGTTTTATAGAGCTTTCTTTGAGTGCTAAGTGCTCGTTTAATGAAAAGAATTTAAAATTGAGTTTGGAAGTTTCTTGTTGCTCAAAGGTTTCTAGATTGCACCACAAACGGTCCTTAAATCGGATCATTTATATCAATGGGATTATTTGTCTTAAACTGTAGGAGTAGATCAGAAAAAATTTATTACCACTAGAAGTTCTCTAATATTGAAATTGGAATAAGTCAAACCAGAAAAGTTATAAAAGGAAATAAAGCCATCAAATGTTGGATTAAGAAGCATAAACACATTTAGAATAAGAATAATATCATTTGAGAACAAAAAAGGAGAAGAGAAGTGATACAGTGAATGATATATTTGAGATGTCAATCTAGGTTAAAAAATTTCAGCTTGTTGTTCATTAAATTTAATTCTCCATCACGTAAATTCAAAATGTCCAGGTAGTCTAAATTCGCGACTCTCCACTACCCCTCCTGTGCGCGTAATTAAAAGCATAATACAAATAAGGATATTGCTGTATTGCATTGCAGGCCAGATCTGCAAATCAGCAACTTGCCTTGAACAACTGTAACTCTTGAATTCTTCGAGATTTGTTTAGGTACATTCAGGGTACTTTGATTTTGTCCCATCATTTGATTTACAAGATCGTTGCACCTGCTTTCCAATTATTCAAATTAAAATGAAATTCCAAATCATTATTCTTGGAATTATTTTTCGTGTTTTCAGGTTGTCTTGCAGATGAATGTGGTTCAATTTTTTTCACAGATAGCTGACTGACTTACAAGTAAACAGTTCTGGAACACTTTGTATTTTTAGTTTTTAGTACAGTCAAAAGTTTGTAATATATTTTACAATTTTGTTCAAAATTACTTTACATTTAAATTTTATGTTTTTCAACAGCGAGGATACTGAAACCAACTCTCTTAAATGACCGGAATTAAATGTGTCGTTTTCCGTTTGTCTTATATATGTTACTTAATAATAGTTTTCTAGAGCATAAATTAAAATCAATAAAAAAATCTGGTTTTGAAAGTTAAGGAGGGAAAAGAGAGTCCCTTAAGTGCATAAATACTACAATGGTGTTCGAGTCCTAAGATGTTTTGGCTTATATCATTAATATGGAGGTGAGAACCTGCCTTATAAGCAATCAGAGGTCGTTTGTGGTGGAATTCATAAGTGGTTGTTATCTTGAAGGGCCCATTTGTGATGAGAGGTCGTACGCCTGTGGTGTGTGGGGGGAGTCGTCGTGTCAAATTCGTAATGGGGGTTATTATGATTCGGCCTCAGAGAAATTGAAATTTAGATGTAAAAGCAAGAAGACAGTTTTATATTCATT
This sequence comes from Araneus ventricosus, assembly GCA_013235015.1. NCBI lineage: Eukaryota > Metazoa > Arthropoda > Arachnida > Araneae > Araneidae > Araneus > Araneus ventricosus. Next base: position 91,034 of record BGPR01003185.1, read on the forward strand.
TTCATCTTAAACCTAAACAGTCGCGCGTATTCATGAGAAACAAATAGCAGATCTGCAGAGTCCTAATGCCCCTGAATCCCAAACGATGACTAATAGTTCGTCGAAAAGAGCTGGATGAAAGAATAGAACCTAATGTCATGATTTCAGTAGCTCGGGAAAAGAATAGCAGATGTATTTAATTCAAAAAATAAAAATGTCTAAAATTTTTCCGAGAATACAATTTTAAATATTGTGTCATACTCTGTTCATATCGTTATTCGTCAAGATTCTATTTCCTTAAAAAATAAAGCCTGAATTACGTTTACATGCAGCATGAAATAAAAAAGTAATCAATCTACCCAATAACTTTACCTTTTAGTTTTGAGAGCAAGACGACATAATATATTTGAGCACAGGAATTTAGAAATTTTTTATTTAGTGTTGCGAAGTTTAACTTAACCAAAGACACATGGAAACACGAATTACTTTATTCTTTATTAAAGGCCGAATAGACTTCTCATAGTGTTAAGTTGGTCTGTGTTTGACTGTATTTATATTCACCAGTCCGAATATAAATATCCAGGCTTCAAATAAAAGAAACGATTTTCCAGAAGTAATTTTTAATAGTTAGATATTTTGAAAATTAATAAAGAAAAATATTTAATTTAAATAGTGGTAGTTTATTATAAACACATTTACGCAAAATCAGATATTCGGTTTTATTTACGGCCTTTAACATATAAACTACTTTTAGTAAATGACATCAGATGTCAATGATTCTAAAGCAAGAACGTTGAAGAAATAATTACTAAATTATGTTGTAAGAAATTTGCCATTCTTTCAAATCAGCCTTATACCAGCGTTAACAATTGTACAATTTTCAATGCCCGTGATGCAAGAAAAAGTTTCACCACGCTCACCTGCCTCTTTCAGTAGCTTCTACCATTAGTGCCTGTAAAGCTATTGGCTGATTTGACCTCAGGCCCACAGGAACAACGAATTCGTATAGAATTTTCTAAACGCGACTTTCGGATGGAATTTATTGTACGCGTGACGTCACAGGTTTAGAAATCGAGAAGTAACAAATGAGCGTCTTACGTATTCCGTTTTCAGCATAAATGCGTGCGATGTCTCTTTACATATAAAAATTCAGGTGACAATATATAACTTCGAACTTCACTATAATCTCGAATGTTTTGGTACTCTTGGCGTTCCCAATATAAAAATTCCAACTTAGAATTTTACCTCTAGATGGCGCTGTAAGTCATCTAAAATTCCTCATAATAAATCTATTTTCATAATGGCCAATGAACTTTTTCCATTAAAATTTTCTATTTTGTTTACAATTTTATTTGGAATTACTTCTAAAATGTATATTTTTTCAAAGCGAGGTACTGAAATCAGCTCTCTTGAAGGTGACCCGGAATTAAATGTTTCATTATTTCAGTTTGTTATTATATTTGTTACTTAAAAAATTGTTTTCATAGGGGCCATTCAAATATTACGTAAGAACCCAAGGGGGAGGGGGGTTTGAGATTTGCTTATTTCTGCTGACAAGGGGGAGCGGGAGTATGAGTGATGTTTACGTAAGATATTAAAATCACTTTATTTCCGAAAATCTCTTGCAACTTGCACAAATAATTTAATTTAAAAAAATTAAATTTGAAAAAAAAGATAAATTTGGCAAAAGAAAATTAAACTTGATTTTTGTAAGCTTAAATTTGAAATTGAAAGGAAATTAAACTTACATTTTTTTTCATTTTAAGCCGAGTTAGAGTTTTTTTTTGAATTAAGCCCTAAAATTTTTAAAATTAGATTATTACTGTTATACGTTTTGTAAAAAAAAGAACGAGGGTTTGCAGTTTGCTTACGTAATTATAAGAGGGGGGGGTTGCGATTTGCTTATTTTTTCTGACAAGGGGGAGGGGGGTCAAAAAATACCAAATACATGCTTACGTAATATTTGAACGACCCCATAGAGAATAAATTGAAAACAATAAAAAATATCTGGTTTCGGAAGTTAAGAGAGGGAAAAGATAGTTTCCAACTACAGTGGTGATCGAGTCCTGTCTGAACAGTGTACCATCACTATTTGAAGTATGAAGATGTCTTTGCTTATATCATTACTTTAAATATGGAGGTGAGAACCTGCCTTACAAGCAATCAGAGTGTCGCTTTGTGACGGAATTCATAAATGGTTGTGATTCCCGAAGGGCCCATTTCCGATGACAGGTTTTACGCCTGGTGTGTGTGTGAGGGTGGAAGTCGTTGCATGTGTCGCTCGTAATGGGGGATATTATGCATTCGGCCTCAGAGAAATTGAAATTTAGATGTACAAAGCAAGAAGACAGTTTTATATTCATTTTACTGACTTAAACCTAAACAGTCGCGCGTATCTGTGAAAAACAAATAGCAGATTCGCAGAGGCCTCGAATCCCAAACGATGACTAATAGTTCGTCGAAAAGAGCTCTAAGAATAGCCAATGTCATGCATTCGTAGTGTTCTCGGGTAAAAAGGTATAAAACGCAATTCTTCTCTAGTGTATCTCTCACATACGCGCGCCCGCCCGAAGGTTAAAATGGCTAAATTCCAAATGGAACTTTAATAACACTTAAATTGTTTGGTTAAAAATTTAATCGCCATGATTACCTAAATCGCTTGGTTAAAAATTTAACAGCCAAAAAGAGCTATAACGAAAAATTATGGCAACCTTTCTTCAAAATGAGTCTCTTATTTTAAGTAAGCATTGAGATCTACAGCAATATTAAAATGAAATTTAATAATTAGATGTATCTATAAACAGTAACATTAAAAAGCTCTACTTTAAACAGCAATAAATATCTTCAAACGGAATGTTGAAATATCAAAGATTCCCAATGACGAAGGAGTACAACAGAAGTCTGTCAGTATAGCAGAGTTTCTACATTACACCCCAAATAAAGAAAACAGAAAACTCGTTCATAGGAAAAGAAAATAATCAATAGATTTTTTTCAAAATTTATACAATTATTAATTTTTATCGTGTCAATTTATAAGTATTAATTTTATTAATTAAAATTTATATATTTTGTTAATTAGAAACTATAATTCCATGTATAGAAAATATCATTTTATATTTAGTGCTGCCATTCCTAGTGAATGAAACTTGTTATAAAAATAATTAAAATGATTTTAAATAATTTTATTTATGTGCCTCCGCATTGCCACGCGAAATATTTATGTTAATTAGGCATCATTCTTTAAAAATTACTGAAAACGTATGAAAATAAATCAACTATTGGCGGTTTTGGAATTGGTTTGGAACCATCAACGAGATCTCCAGGCTGAGCACACAGATTTGCCCTTAATATGAAAATTTATTACAAAACAACCGTTGAATGTAATAATATAATTTTGATATCATTGGATAGTTAACTTTTGAACGCCGTTTCTTTCCATTCCGCTTCTTAGGAGGTATGACATCATAAGCTCTTATTTTCAGACTATGTTTAAAAGTCCTAATTTTTAATTTCTCCTTTGTGGATAAAAGTTTTTTCATTCCAATTTATTAAGGAGTGGGTTCAGGCCTTAGAGAAAAATTCAAATTGAATTTAGACCTTAAAGACATTTTACTCAACAGAAAACCCATTCTGATTTGAATCTGCATGGATGAATGGCCTCTGATGGCGTCATCCATAGGAATCTTACTAATCCTCGTTCTTTGTTATGATTTTTGTATTATTTTGTAGTTTTAACTCTTTCACAATTAAATCTTGGCCCTTTTTTCACTAACTTTTCAAGATTTTAAAGTGAATTTAAAATATTTGCACAACTTTTCATATCTTGAGACTACCTTAAATCATTTCTGCACTGTCTTATATAAAATGTCTAAAAATTAGCCCGATATCCACCGATTTTTTCATTTATTTTATTTTTTAATTTCATCTATGTCGGTGAAGAATTTTCACTTTTTCCTTCAATGACGCCAAAAAAAAATATCTTAGTCGAGGAAAAAACCTGTTAGAAGATTAAATTGCCTTGTCCTGGCATAGATGTGAATTAATAAAAATTCAAACGACATTAATTCGAAAATGTTATTAAAAATTATAGAATTTAAGCGGGCGGATACTCAATCTAAAATACATTTGAACTTTTAAAGAAATAAACGCTGAATTGTTTACAAAAGTATTTTAAATCGATTTCAATATTTATTTCCGATTTAGTAGTTAACATAAACACACCAAAAACGCGAAAATTTTGGAATAGTTCAGAACGCGATTTGAAATTTTAAACACAGTTAGTTTGCTTCAGTGACAACCTCTCAAGCGCTGTCTTGAGCTACAGCTAAAAGGACGATAACATTAGGAAAATTTTATTGTTTTTCATACGTAACAAATAATATAAAACATAATTCGCACGATAAAAGCGTTACACTTATCTATTACGCTTAAGTTAGTTATTAAAATGTTTTGGAATATTTCCAGAATTCTCACATTCTATTTGTGAAAACTGCGGTAATTTTACTCTTAAAATTAATTTTCTAAAGAATTATACGTATTTATATAACACCTATATTATATTAACTAAATTCTTTCACTTTTTAATCGTTTTGAAAGGCATTTGAATTTATCGCACAATTATTTATTAGATATATTTTAAGATTGCTAATATTTAGAATGTTAAAAATAAAAAAAATACCTACCAGACTTTACTAAAATTTCACAAATCTTATTTTTAAGTTATTTCCTTCATTTGGTAAAATTTATCAGTTTTTTTTAATGTTTTATGTAACTAATTATTAACTTTTCCGCAGATTACAACAGTTCCCTCCACAGAGAACAATGAAAACGAATTAAATAAATAAGTTAATACAAATCAAGTAATATCCCATCGATTGTTATAAAATTTCATGGAATACATTTGAAGTCCAATTCCTTTAAACTGTGCAAATTTCAAGTGTCTTCTGCTTTTAGTTTCGTCGCTATGAATTTTGTCTCGCTAGAAAACGAAACTTTATCAATGTGCGGCCCCACGAGAGTCCCTTCGCGGCCGCCGCTCTTTGATCTCCCGCGCAACAATTTATTGACTGTATGCTGAATTGCACGGGTGACCAGAATGAGCTTTTTCCGCCATTCTTTGGGAATGCAGTCGTTGCATTCCTGCGGCTACCGCCGAGGAATTGATCCCGGCGCATTTCGTAAGCGGTTTTTTCCCGCTTCTGCTTGCTGCTGATCGCCATTTCTTTGGTATTTTTGTGTGTTCTATTCTTTAAATTAGATATTTAAGATAATTATATCGTGGATTACTACTTAGAGATAGTGATGAATATAACTTATGTTTCTTGAAGTTCAAAAATATCGATATCTTTACGATATAAGGCATAATGATTTCAAAAGCCGTAAACTCAAAATAAATGTTTTTATATATAGATTTCAAACAATTTTTTTTTGTTTTTTCTTTCATATTGACTTTACAGTTTTATATAACAAATGTAAATATTTCAGTTGAAATATTTGCAATTTCATTTATTTTATATTCACGTCATTCAGCTAATTCTTTGGTCATTTTATAGTTTGATTTGATTTACATTGTTTCCATTACTTTTTAAACAATCGTACCGAATTAGAACCTAATTTTAATAATTACCTCTTAAAAATTGATGTATTGTCCTCGTCATGTGACCGCGGTTCAAAATTACGACGCGCGCCACGAAACATTCCTCGAGTTGCTTCGAAATGTTACGTTAATATTACTAAAATGAACTATTTGTTACTCATTGTATCTTAAATCTAAAAGATTTTTATTAGTGGTAAAACGAATCAGAGTCCCAAAATAAATCTGGAATTTTTTTGATTACTTTCATACTTCTGAGAAATATTTAAGAATTTATATAATTTATCTATGAAAATTTTTAGATGAAAGGGAAGAATGCTAGAAAAAAATAGCAAAAATTTGAAACTTTAATGGAATTATAGACACCTTTGCTTCGTTTTCAAGTACGAGATAAATGGAATGGGTTTTTTTGTGTATTTATATGAAGAGTTTCACACAAACAGCTGTGTTGAATTCGCCGGTCCGTTGCACTAGAAAGCAGAAACTTTTCGACAGGGAAAATATCGAAGACTGATTTCGAAGTAATCAAAACGCACGTGTGGGCGGCTGTAGTTTGGAAAGGGCCGTCGTGTCCCGTAGAAACTGTGAAGAACTGGTCGTGTGGCCGTGGTCTTATTCGTACTACGGAAAATACTATGATGATGATCTTAAACTATATTTGTAGTTTCCAGCCCAAACATAAAAATCAGGCTTTAAATAAAATATGAGCATCTATACCCACACGAGGTAATATTGTTTAAGTTTAAAATTTTATATAATAAATATTTCTTTTGAAATAGTGGTAACTACAAGTATTTGCTAGTATCCAAGTATTTTAATGTATGAGACATTTTTGGAAAAAGATTAGATATGTGAATTATATATATATATACTGAGGTAAATCTATTAAAGCATTAATTACTGAATTATTTCATAAGAAAATTTTCAGTCTTTCCTATCAGCCTCATACCGCGTTTAGTCTGGAGTAATTGCACTCTTTTCACTTCAGATGGAAGATTAAATTACACCACGCATAACCGCTCTCAACACATCTGCCAGTAGCACCTACAAAGTATATGTATGTATGTATATTTTAATTTTTATTAAAAATAAACATTATGCGTACTGTACCTCAAAGCATGATTTTAATAAAGATGTGAAAGTATTTTTTTTAAAATTAAGTTCATTTCGTTAAAGAAAAATAAGAGGGAAAATCAATAATGTGTATCTTTTGTTTTGATTTTGTTTTCAAAAGTTTTTCGGGCCATTGTGGGTGTTTCTTTCTTTCTTTTTTTTCAATGAAGTCCTGATTCCACGGGCAACATCATATGCGTAGTGGTAGTTAATAATAAAGGAGAATGTCTGCGTGTGTCTTTGCATCTTTTGGCGATGTACAGAACAAATCGTAAAACGTAGAGCTTCCAAATTGGGCACAGATATACTTTGGATGCTAAAGATGTGCACATCGTAGCCGTTTTCTAAAAATTTTAATTCAAATTTAAATTATTTAAAAATGAAACCAAATGTCTCCGTTTGGTGACAATAACTTCTGAATGAATTGATGGACAACAAAAAATGTTATGTCATTTTGAAGTGAAAAAAATTATATTTCCAATGACATCAATTGATGTTTTGTAGGACATTATTCTAATTTTTATAAATTTTTAAAGTCATCAGAATTTTAAGGTTGCTGGTTGCGAGAGTAGAATTTGAGGCAGAGCTTAGTAGTTGTATCATCATGGCCGCGTGTAACTTCAAAACACCGCGTCACTGCTTAAATAAACATATGGTTATAGTTGCAGGGGCATGGAGTGGTGTTATGTTATGTATCTTCAAAATAAAATTATTATTGATGTAATCGCTTTGGCCGTACATATACTAAAATTGGAACAATACAGAGAAGATTGGATCAAGGATGACACGCAAAATGGTGAAGCGTTTATCATTTTGAACGCTGAATTGAAAAAAATATTGCTGAATAACGCATCAAGCATGTCATTAGAAATTTTAGTATATTCGATAAATTTGATGAAAAGTGAGAAAACAAAACAACAAACACCGGTGTGTCAACAAAAGCGACAATTCCTTGTTTTAGTGAAACAAATATTAACGGACCGAGAGTGAAGTGTTTTCTTTTTCAGTTCGACCCTTTGACGTGTTGTCTCTTTCGTAAATCTTTTTGTTACCCAATCACGACCAAACTCCCAGCTCGAATTTCTTCAGATGATGTTCCCATGGCAAATCTGAAGAAAAGGAAGGTATTTAAATAATCTGAAGAAATGAAGCCATTTAAAGCAACGAATATATAGGATTTTTTAGTTTTTCTTTAAGTTACAAGATAGTGGTCATTTTAATGGTTTCAACTTTTTGGTAGGTCCCCTAAATGGTGTCGAGACAAAATCTTCACTGTAAAATGTGAGTTCAAGGCTAATATTTACATCTTCGAAATTCGAAGAAAATCCATGCAGATTTTCGGGAGATATTCGAAAAATATGAAAATTTTAAAGTGTCAAAAAAGTGTCACTAAAATGTCAAACCACTATTATTGTTCAATTTATTTTTCACTCACTTCCTCATATCTTAGAGTTTTTAAATTTTTCACACTTGTATGAAAATGTAGTATTTTAAGCTTTTCAGATCTTATTATTAATTAAAAAAGTATTTTAAATAAATTTTGATTTCTTACCAGTGACGCCATATGGCATAGAGTCTGAGAAAAAAAAAGTTGTTTGCAAGATTCCATAATTATTTTTAAAAATGCTTGGTAAATTAAAAATAATACAGAAGCGAAACGATATTTGAACTCAACCCTTCAGAAATTCGTCTATTTATCTGCAAATTTGTTTGTTGATCTATCACCATGACATGCGTTGTTGATTTTCTTCGAATTTAGCATGTTCCTCGGAGGCATTAAAAACGTATGTGTAAGTATTTTTATTTTTGATTCCGTTTCAAGATGATGGCCATTTTAAGGTTCCTTTCCTAAAATTTGACTGTTTTAATGGCATCGTTCCATGCAATGTTCAACTTTTTTAAACGATTCTACACAAACGGAACTCGAACGACCGGTGTATTTTCTGTTAGTCTATAATTAGATAGTGGCGCTATCACCGCCACCACACCCGTTATTCGATTTTCTGCGAATTAACTCGAATATTCCTTGAAGTCATTAAAGACGGTGGTCGTTTTAATGGTTACGTTCAATGTCTTGTTGAACTAGCCAATCGGTTCATGCTATAAAATTTGAAGATTACCTCCTTTTTCGAGCGTAAAATTTTCTGAAACTTTGTTCGAATACAGTAAAACCTGTACTAAAAAGAATCTAAAGGGACCAGAAAAATTTTTCGTTTTAGACAGGATTCCGTTTCATACAGGGCTTCATTAATATATGAGGTTCTCAAATGTATATATTCATTATTTAAATTAAATCGATTGTAATTAAAAATATGGTGTTTTCATATTAGGTAATAAAGATTACATTAGAAATTTTCGATAATTTACTTCGACACAACGAATAATTCCTTGATCCATAAGTTGAGTAACGCTGGTTGTATTTGGGGGAAACCAAGCCAATTTTATGTTTGAAAGTTCTATGTAAGGGTGGCAAATGGCATTATTTAAAAACACCAAAATATGCTTATTTCTTTTTTCATTTTTGCATTAAAAGTTTTTAATTAATCTTCCATTATTGCAGTAGTCAACCATGCCTTTTTGTTCGATTTCCATATTACAGGAGGTTTTTTACGTGCAGATTTTTAAAGCACCAAGGCTTTTGCATCCTTGCCAATTCCCAAAAAATTTTCAATTTCGCCATTCATAAAGGCACAAAAGAGCCCTGTGAGACGTTCTTTTGATTGTTTACCACCTGTACACTTTGTGTTTTTAATAAGTAAAGATTGTGTTGGTAAGCCACGAAAAAAAATCCCACTTTCATCAGCATTCGCAATATTTTGAAGTTCATAGCCTTCAATGAGTTTTTGAATTTTTTTAATCCACGTATTTACAGTCTTATCTGAAACTTCCCCAGCTTCAACACAGACTGCTTTGAAAGATATCCCATGTCTTTTTTCTGAAACCTTAAAGCCATCCATTTGATGAATGAAAATCAGTTTTTCCTAATTTATCTGCAATATCTTTAGCTTGGGCTTGTAATATAGGATCAGGTATCGGCAGATTTCGAGATCTTGCATCTAGACACCACTCCCATACAATTTCATTAATTTCTTCATTGTCTGTTTTCCGCATTTTTCTCTTGGTTGAGCCATTTCCATTCAACCATAGTTCAGTTATTTCGTTCTTCTTAAATATTTCGTAAAATTGAAAATTTCCTTTTTTGAATTTTTCAATAATTTGTTTTGCTCTCAAATTATTTTTCGCTTTAATTATTTCCATTTTAGTATCAATATCCAAAGCATTCTTTTTATGCATTGCCATGACTAAAAAATACCATTCGATCCTGATCAGCGCTTAAAATTAAATGACAAAAAGCTAAACTACAACGATGAGTCAGCGCATTTAAAATGTGTGAAATACATATCATTATATGAAAGAAAAACAAAAACGGTTTGCTCCACAGAGTACTTTTCTTTTCTTTTTACTGAAGGAAAGAAAAATAACTTTTAGAAATGGCGCGAATTTTTGTCCGTTAGAACAGGTTTTCTAACAATGAAATATTGTAAATTGCTCTTAGAAATTCTGTCCGTTTCCGCTTTAGACAGGTTCCGTTTTAAGGAGGGAATGAACTATTTAACTTCCTATATTTTTTGACGGGACCAAATGTTTTTTCCGCTTAAGACAGGATTGCGTTTCTTACAGTGTCCGTTTTAAACACGTTTTACCATTTTTGACATTACTCTAGTGGTTTACCGGCAAACGATGGGCAAAGGTCAGAAAAAATGTTCTTGAACTTTTCTGCTGACCGATGGAAGAACCATATTATGAGAAAGGATGTCTCCCTTTCCCCTTTAAACCTATAAAGACTGTGATGAACATCTAATTTTGTTTTCTTTTTTTTCGGGGGGGGGGCGGACAGAGAACTACTATTAATGTTCATAGAAGTAGAAGTAATATACTACGATGACCTAAATTCGTTCAGTTAAACTAGACGCAATCTTTGCATTTAGGAGATTTTGTATTGCCATGCCATTTTCCTTTCCGCCGTAGCAATGGTCGCTGATAAAGAATTTGGGAGTCGGTGTCTTATATTCATTATTGTTAAAGTAAAATTCACCAGCCGTGGACCGAAGCAAGAGAAAGAATAATTTATTATATACTAGCAGAACGCGCACGGCGTTGCCCGTGGAATCAGGACTTCAAAAACATGAAAAAAAAAATCGCCCACAATGACACGAAAAAGTTTTGAAACAAAATCAAAACAAAAGATACACATTGATTTTCCCGCGATAATGACATGTAGAAAAGCAGTACAGAGTACGTTATTCCAAAACAATAATAAAAAAAAAATTGCAACGTGAAAATCTTTAATATACAGCAATGGTGTATCTAAGTTATGCTGATGTAATACAGTCTCAAACCACAGTACCGTGACGTTTCAAGGTCACGACAGTACCCCCTTCGTCACCCCCCTGGAGCTTGCGTGAAAAGCTATGGCACATTTTACGCAGATGGTAAAGAAACTCTTTTAGCTCATCACGAAAAAAATTCTCTCATAATTCAGCGAATTACGTTAGAAGTTCAAAGCCAACTTATCACCCATGTCAGAATCTTCCAGCACTGTTTAATTTACGACTAAACCCTTGCGTCCAACGAAATGATTTCAAATTATTCCTAGCAAAACATGCTAAAAATTGAGGAGAGAATAATTCCAACAGATGGCGCTAGCCGTAGCCAGGGAGAAACTCACCGTTCCGGAGAAAGAACTTCATTCGAAAAGAATTTTTTTAACCCTTTAAGAAAAAAAATTATTAAAAACGAACGGACAAAGATATTTTAACCGTTCTTATTTTAAATGAGAGATAAATACCTCTGTTGTTACCATAAAAAAACTGAAAATCATAGGTTTATTAGAACGTTGGATGCGAGGGAAAAAACATTGACAGTTAAAAATATAAGGAGAAAGTGACAATTTTTAAAAAAATTCTCAAAATTCAGTAAATTACGTTAGAAATTCAAAACTAACTTCATTAGAACGGAAATCGCATGCTCTTTCCGACGGTGTATATATTTTTATCGTAAACTTATTCGTAACTATTCTATTGAGAAATTAGTGCGGAAAATCAACCAAAACAACACAAAACATTAAATAAAAAAAATTCTAGATTAAAATTTAAAATTTCGGCTTCGAGGTGCATTCAGTCATTATTACGACTATCTGTGTGCCAAATTTCATGGTTGTAAGTGCGATAGATTCGTCTGGACATCGCAGACAAACACACACACACACACACGCACACAAACATTGCCTTTTATAAGTATAGACAAAAGCAGAGGTATATGTACATTGAAGTAATGATTAACCAATAAGAGAAGAGCGCGCTTCTAAAAATAGAACATGACATCATACACTAAATAGTGAAACAGGAAGTGGATGAGTAATTGATGCGATGCGCGATTACAGATTGAATATGAAATCATAACACTTCCCCTTAATCGCGCATGCATACAGAACAAAAACATAGCAATTTATACAGTTTACATTTAGATAAGCTTTTCGTGAACAGATCAGCAATTTGATTTTCAGTACAAACATATTTAACACTAATGCAATGATTAATTAAAGTTTCTCTTATGAATTTCAGTTTCACATCTAAATGTTTTAACCTTCCACACACATTTTCATTAGTTACACTTTTAATCGCAGATTGATTATCTTCATATATAGAAATACTATTTATATGAGAAATTTCATTTATAACACTTTTATAATATAAGAGATTGTGCAGTGATTTACTTAAGGCAATTATTTCAGCTTCTGTGGAGATATGCAGTTTTGCTTTTTACAACACCATAAAATAGGACAGTTACAAAACATAAGTACATAACCTGACACAGATTTTCTATCAATAGTATCAGAAGCCCAATCAGCATCAACATATAAATCAATATTAAAATTAGGATTATGCAGCTTTTTATACACTAATTTGAAATTTTTAGTACCTTTTAAATACCTCAGGATCCTTTTGAGTCCAGTCCAGGCAGCAACAGTAGGTTTCTCCTGAAGCTGGCTGAGACAGTTCACTGAAAATAAAACGTCTGGTCTTGTCGTTACAGCAAGGTACAGTAAAGAACCTATCAGTTCACGGAAAGGTCCTTCAAACAGTTCACTATTTGCAAAATCTGCTGAAGTACATTTGGGTTCCAGTGGTGTAGAACAGGGTTTACAGTCAGACATGTTGAAACGTTTTAACATTTTATCGATATATTCTTCTTGATCAAGTTTCAATTCTGTTGGCGTAAACACTAGTCTTATTCCTAGAAATTCTGTAGCTGGTGCAGATTTAGACATCTCGAATTCATTTTGCAAAAGATTGATCACTGTTTTTACTTCATCTGGGTCGGACCCAGCTATCAATAAATCATCGACGTATAAACAAATGATTATCTTTCTACCTTTTTCTTTCCGAATGAAAATACATGGATCAGAAGTAGACTGCTTGAATTTCACTTTGTTCATAAACTGCTGGAATTTGTGAAACCACTGTCTTGGAGCTTGTTTGAGACCATAAAGACTCTTGTTCAGTTTGCACACTTTCCTTGTCCCATCATCATAGCCTTGTGGTTGACTCATGTACACGACTTCATCCAAATCTCCATTCAAGAATGCTGTTTTCACATCCATGACGTAAGACTGCAAATTTTCTTGAAGGATGAGGACTAATACCAGTCTTAAAGATGGCATGCTGATGACCGGAGAAAAGGTATCTGTATAGTCAACTCCCTCTTTCTGCATAAAACCACGAGCCACTAGACGAGCCTTGTATTTTCCATCTCTTTTTCTTTTAAAAATCCATTTGCAGGTAATTGGTTGTTTTTCTTTTTCGGGTAACTCGACCAAGTCCCAAACTTTATTTTTCTGCATGGAAAGCATTTCTTCATCCATAGCACTCTTCCAATTTGATTGCTCTTCGTTTGGGAGAAATTTAATTTCATCAAAAGTTAACTCTTCATTTGTTGTAGATAAAGCTTCATTAAATGGATATCTCACTGGAGGCTTTCTTTCTCTTTGAGATCTTCTGAATTCTGGATACTTATCATCTATTGCTCTTTCAGTTTCTTCTAGTTTGATATCCGTTTCAGTTTCGTTTTCTTCCCCTAAATCAGAAGTGTCTTCTTGTTTTTCAATATTCGGAGTCGCTGATAATTTATCAGAAATTATTTTCTTTTCAACAAAACGAACGTTTCTTGAAACGGCAACTCTTCTTGTCACAGGATCCATGACTCTATATCCCATGCTTGAATATCCAATGAAAATCATCTTTTTCGATTTCGGGTCTAATTTCCTTCTTTGAGTATCTGCAACTTTGACATAGGCATCACATTGTAGGGTCTTAGCTCAGCGATGCTAAACTATGAAGGACTCACCAGACGAAACAGCCATATTAAGATATTAATATTTAATGCCAAAATCTTGGTTAATTGACTTTTTACAATTTATACAAATTAATATCAAATTACACAACTCCGCTACTCAGGACGAGATAGCATTAGACAAGTCAGAATTCAATCTGGAAATTCAGTTCGCAGATTTCATGAGATCACTCGAGGTATAGCAAAGTTCTAAAGGTTCTACTCTAGGCGAGTATGAGTCCGAAGTAATGATCTGAGGGAAGAATCCGCTCAGATTTCTAGCAGATAACCTCTCACGGGTTATATCAAGGGTTCCTAAGAACTTCTCACTCGAGACGAGCGATATGCAGCCGAGGGTCGGCTTAGGTTAAACGGGGCAAGGCCCGGTACAGCAGCTTCTCAGCCTGAGAACTGCTTTTCCAAAAAATCTCCGTCACGGGAATCTAATTCCCCGGTTCTTCAAACGAACCTATCCTCGATCTCTCTCCCGATCATCTCTCTCTCCATCCTCCTTCCTCCCGGGTTCCAGTTTAAAAACCCTCCTTGGGACCTGCCCTTTTTAGGCGGGGTCAAAAGTTCAGCTCCTCATTTGCAGGAGATGGGACCCTTCTCCCAATGATAAAACACTGTCTTTCACTCCTCAATCTCAATTGGTGCTAGGCGTACGCAATGCATCTATCTCCCTTGCTCCGTGTGTGTCCACTCGAGGTCAAGATGGCGGTGAATTTCAAACGGAGACCCTCCGGGATGACGCAATCTGGGAAGGGTTTGTCGGCCCCTTTGACTAACCGCTCTCTCCTAGCGACCGGGGAGGTCCGGTCACTCTTTCCGTGGGAAAATTTGCGGGTGCCTTTCAGGACCTCACAACTCCCCTCCCCTTAGAAGAGGTTTTTTCGATTTTTGAAGAGAAAAAACCAATTTACCACACAAACTTGTCAACGCTACCGTCAGAGGCAAAACACACAATAAAACAATAAGAAGTTACTTCTATAATACTCTTTCTAACATTGAATACAATACAAAGAAACAAATCTGAAAATAATTAATGAATTACATCTACTCAAAGTTAATCAAAACTTCTCTGCATTCCTCTTTAAAAATAAGAAAAATAAAAAAAAATGTATCAGAACAACAAAAAAAATTATCTACATCATATTCTCTCTACACTATATCGCTTCGGCTGAGTGCATCGGCGTTTAAGTGTTTTTTTCCGGCTTTGTGTACAACTTTGTACCGAAATGGTTATAATGCCAAAGACCATCTCATGAGGCGCTGATTTGCTCCAGCGTTAGAATTTAGCCATACTTTACTCATTCAGATTAAGTATCATAAGTTTTACATTTACGTGACCAGTTTGATCACTATACACAAAGAATTTTCATGAGAATATATTTGATATACAGTCAAATCATTTGGACTTAATTCCATTTCCCATTTACTATGATCAGTTTGATCAACATACACTGGATATGGATGTACATATGCAATCCTAAAAAATAACTCATTTCTATGGGTTTTCTGAATTCACAGTACTACTTTATATGACAATCATAATTACCAATAATAAATTGTCAATCTCAATAACAATACCAATTCAGACTAAGATAAGAAGTAAGTAAAAAAGTAAGAAATTACACATCTCTCCAAAATTAAATGTGCAGAATGAGCACTAATGTTTATTACCAATATGGATATTCAACCCGCAAATACCTTCAATGAATCATACATAAGAGGAAAATAATAACTAATGACTTATTTTCTCAAATTGCGTTTTGACCGAAATATTAAATCTTAGCACATAAATTCCTTAATAACACAAAATTTTCCGTTTCAATGTACTGCAAATTTCAATTATTACTTTATTAAATACCATAGATAAATAATCATCCTATAAAATAATACAAACAGAACCTAAATCTCATTTAAATTAATAGCGTTATTTTCCTCTCCTGGATCAAGCCAGTGCTCAAATAGCAATCTCATATTCACCTCGAAAATCAAGTAACAAGGAGGTCGTTCTCGTGTATCAAAAGGCAAATAAATTCTAAACACAAGTGGGTGATGTTTCCCCCTTATGACTTCCGATGCTAAGCAGATTCCCTTTAACTCACTTTCATGCATTTTATGATTTCTACAACATATCTTATCGTTAGTACTACTCAATTCGTGTTCATCAGAGTTTTCTGATCCCGTACTAACATCCAATTCTTCCTGGACAGATAGTTTATCCTCAGAATAATCTATTTCATGAGAAGTATCTATTGTGGCATTTGCCAAATTTCTCAGATTTTTAGTACGATCAATTTCGTCTATCTGTTTGTCAACCCCAATCATTTCACTAATTGTCTCACTACTGGAATTTCTTTTTTGATAGAAATCATTTTTACAATCATCATTAATCTTTAATGGAATGTTTTCCACATTCAGAGTTTCTGAAATTTCCTTTACGACTAACTCATGCAACTTCTCAGCTTGTGTACTTACCAAATTATTTTCAGAAATTAAGTCATTATTTACCTCACTACAAAGCTCTGGAATCCGTATTCCTACTACCTTACGATTCAAGTTTTGAATCATTTCTGACTTGGCGTCAGTTTTACAATCAAAAGCTTCAGAAGCATAAACTAAGGACATAATTTCATTAGCAGTCAATTTGACTGAATTCTTTTCCAATCCTAACTCAATTAGTAAGCTAGGGGCTAAATCATTATCGGTATCTGTCTGATAACCCTTAGTCCCACAATAAAACAATTCTTTTATAGAAGTCGCTGGTCTCCCCCCTAATCTTTCCCATTTTTCTGCATCCTCTCGCTCCCCTCTAACACTATCAAGAATATCCCTCGTTTCTTCCTCATCATAGTTATCGCTACGCAAGATTAACTTCATAAGTTCCAACAATGTCATATTAGGGATTATTGGCAAAGACAGCTCATAAGCAAGTCTGAATAGATCGCACTTTTTTACACCTTTTGCGAAAAGATATGCCATTGTGAAAAATTATTTTATTACTGCGACAGAAAGCAATTCAATCAAGTAATATGAAAAATCATGCAGTTATGAATAATATTCAAAATTGTTAAACAAATATGAAGCCATATAAACTCGGAATATTACCCCTTCAGAAATTTTAAAACAATCCAAATTCCTATTGACTTCAATGAGAAATTTTCCTAACATTTACGGAAATTAACTTCGCGTAATGCTAAATTCCAAAACAAGATAACTATTTTATCTTTCAAAACTTTTTCACGCAAAAACATAGAAAGATGCACTCAACCCTACGAACTTGGTTTTCCAAACAAAACATTAACTAATTTTTCGACGAAAAAATTAAATAAACAAACAATTCTACCATAGAGAATTTTTAAATTTTCCTACTTTTAGAAAAACAACACATATTCAACTTTAAACAAAACTACTACAGTTAACTTCAAACACTTAACCATTAATACAATTAGCTTACAGCAAATTAGATCGATTTCCTACGCTAATTTTTAACTTTAAGCAATGGCTAATTTACACATTTCTAAACAGTGAATATGCCTCTGAAAGTAGAGAAAACAAGCTTACCGTGGCGACGCTTGACATGGCCCAGATGAGGAATGCTGCACCGATCTTGGACTCCGAGGCACTGGTTACCTCCACGCGCACACACAAATTCAAAATCTTCGAGGCTTTGTCTCCACAATTCTTGTTCCGTCACCAGTGGCGTCTTTCCGTTCCCAGGTATTCAGCAGTGGCGGCACAGGTTTTGGGTTTTCCAAGCAGTAGTCCAGCAATAATAACGGCTCCCGGTTGATGGTCATGGTAATCCCGGTTAGCGGTGGCAGCAAGGGCAATCCACACACGCTTCCCAGTGTTCTTTACTTTTTTTGTTGCCACAAATTGTATATTTACACACTTCCGCTACTCAGGACAGGGATAGCATGGGCAGTCAGAATCTGAAATTCAGTTCACTGAATTTCATAGGTTCCTCAGAGGTATAAAGTTCCCCAAAAATTCTACTCTGGGCAGGAGCAGGTCAAGTAATGATCTGGGGAAGAATCATCGATTTTCTAGCAGATAACCTCTCACGGGTTCTATCAGGGAACCACAAGAACTTCTCCTCTCCCGAGGTTGATATGCAGCCAGATTCGGCTTGGGTTAAACGGGAGCGTAGGCGACTCAGCGAGGCACTTTTTCAGAAATCTCCGTCACGGGAATCCTAGTCCCAGTTCTTCAAAACAGACCTCTTCATCTCTCCCAATCCAGCCCTCCCCAATTCCTCAGGTTTTCCAAAACCTCCTTGGAGACCTGCCAGCACTTTTTTAGGCAGGGGTCACTAAACTCACACTCATTTACGGGAGATGGGACCCTTCAGTAAACACTGCTTTTAACTCCTCAATCGCAATTGGTGCTAGGCAGTACACCAATGCATCTATCTGCTCCGTGTGTGTCCCTCGGGTCAAAAATGGCGATTTCAAACGGAGACCCTCAGGATGACCTGTCAGGGGAGGCAAATGACCCCTACACTTCTTTCATCTCTCTAGCATTCTGGGAGGCCAGACTGTTCACTTTCTTTCCGTGGGAAGAAAATTTGGGTGCTGGGGACCTCACAATATATTATTGGTGCAGAAGTTGTATAAACCATCTCTTTTAAATTCTCTGATTTGAACTTTCTGGAACAAATTCATACTTTGTATTTGCCTGGGCTCATTTCCAGTTTAAAAGCATTTATCATCTCATGTATATTTTGCAAAATTCATATTTTGACATCTTGAAGATGATCTTGTAATTTTTTGTGAAAGTAATATCGTATTTCAAAAACCATTTTTTTTATAAATAAAAATATCTTCATAAACACATGATTGAGAAATTAAAATGTTTGCAATAATCAACATGTACTTGGCAAGGAGAAGTTTTCTCTTTATTAAAGAAGAAACTATTGACAATATACTTTTTTAATTATACAAGATAGTCCAACGAGTAAATAAAGCAATTGCAGTTAAGTGCCTACAATTTTGTTTTAGCATAGAAAATATCATTTATTTATAATAAAAAAATACTTATTTTTTGCCTTAAACAGGTCTTGCGTGAATGACTTTTAGAAAATCATAAGTCACTCAAGTTTTTTCTTCTACACAACAGTGTGTATAGTTCATCCATTATACATGCCTATATTACCATAAAATTAAAAAGGAAAAACTAACGAATGAGAGGGTTTAAGCTACAATAAGATAAACAATAAAACAGATATGAAAAGAATATGAGGAAAAGAGAGAATCCGTTGGATGTGACGATTTCTTCAGAGCCACCATCCATCCCATATTCAAAAGGGGAATAGAATGGGTTTGTATGTCCGGGGAGAAAACGCGACTTTAAAGGTCAAATAAGTTCCTCTGTAGCTGAACCTATTCCAGATAAAATTGGAAGCAAAATATGGGAGAGAAAAACATTTATCAAAGAAGAAATTCAAAACAATCTTTTTTAACATAGTCAGGAAAAAAACTGTTAAAGGTTAGTACGTTTTACTTTTAATATTATTAAGGTTATTTATTATACTGTTAAAAAAAGGTTATTTCCCACTTTTATTATTAGTAAAGGTTATTTATACTGTTAAGGTATATTTTGTATTTATATAAATTATGAACAAAAAAATAATCAATTTGAAATTTTTATTATAAAACTATCAGAAATGCATTTCAACATTTACTACTGAATAAGTTCTAAGAAAAAAAACCTGACAGATTCTAAGTAGTCTATTTCTCTAAATTCATTACATAACTCTTGATAAGCTCATATGATTCTTTCTAGTTTGTAGACATTTTTCAAAATACATTTTAATTTTTATCATCTTCGTTTATATATTTTTTTATGTTTTTTTTTTATATGGAACTGATTTTGCACTTTCATTCTGGTTCATGGTTGTATTCAAAGCACTAATTCATTTAACAATGTGTAAATATTTAAAATCATATCTTTGGCTGTATAGTGAGCCAAAATGGTTTTACTGATGCTGAAAGCAAAGAGATAAAACAAAACCTAAATAAAACTAATTTATAATTTTCATGTAGGTTTAAACTAATTTTTTTTATATTATATTTTTGCTGTTTATTCTCTTGCCATTGGACTTGAAAGATGCTGTGGGGTGTCCCCAACAAAAGTGAAAAACATTTGTATTTCCTTAAATGTTATTTAGACACTTATACTTTCACAATTACAAGGTTTCATCAAATGAGTAAGAAATTTGTGGCTGTTTGAAAGCTTCGATGAGAAGTTGAGAATAAAGGCTAAATTTTATATAGAACAAATTGTCAATGGTAAATGTTCCTCTTACACTCATCATGTGTAGACTGGAGTTTCACGGACTATCTGCAAAACTTCAGAGATAAGTAATTTTCAAATTAAAAGGGTGCTGCAGAAATGCAAATTTAGTAACATGGAAAAAACTGTGGAAATGCTGCGAATATTTGTCTTCTGTGGTACATTATCAAATCATTGTGGAAAAAAAGTATAATGTAACATACTGTTAATCAGTTCATTAAGTGCAATATTTGTGATAAAAATGGAAGGAACAAATTGAGAAAATAAAATTTAACATAAAACAGAAAAAAAATAGCCCTAATATCGACAAGAGTTTTAAATTATTTACTCTCAGCGTTGTGCATTATTATTAAGTTTTACTGAGCAGTGGTATCGTCCTTTAGGGTTGCCAAACTTACTAAAATTATTTTAAAATTCGTATTTTTTTGTTGTTTGTATTCTTGTTTTCTTATACTCCATTAAAAGTTCGATTACCAACGAAAAGGTTTTAAAAAAATGAGAAAAGAGGGCAGACCGTGGATGGGCTCCGCAGTAACAGTTTGGGCAAAATTCGCTCATGCGTACAACTAAGTAACATATGAGCGCGAGGCGAAGATAACTGTCCTTTCGTCTTTGGTGTCAGAACTGGACTCGGATGTTCCTCTTTTGGCTCTAGGCACATTAATGTTCTCTTGCTTTTTTCCTTCTT
>BGPR01003185.1:127401-145866 GCA_013235015.1 Araneus ventricosus
TGGATTAAGAAGCATAAACATTTAGAATAAGAATAATTTATAACATTTGTGAAAGAAAAAAGGGAGAAGAGGAAGTGATACAGTGAATGATATATTTAGATATGTCATACTTAGGTTAAAGCACTGTGTGTTGGTGCGAATTTTAGAATCAAAAATAATTTTTTCTTTATTTGTACAGCAAGGAGATTGGTGGCCCGATCTAGACAACTGATTATCTTGATTGGACCGATGAAAGGTTTATTAAAATCTGCTTTTTAAATAATTTAGAGAGCATTTTACAAAAAGTTAATTGCACTGTTTTGAAAATAAATAAACAATAAAAATTTTCTCCTACTTGTTGATCATTAAATTAAATTCTCCATCACTGTAAATTCAAAAATGTCCAGGTAGTACAAATTCGGCGCGACTCTCCACTACCCCTTCCCTGTGCTCTTAATTAAAAGCATAATATAAACACGTGATATTGCTGTATTGCATTGCAGGCTGGATCTGCAAATAAGAAACTTGCCTTGAACAACCGTAACTTTGAGGTTCTTCGAGATTTTGTTTAGGTACATTCAGGGTACTTTGATTTTTCCCTATCATTTGATTTACAAGATAGGTGCACTCGCTTTCCTGTTATTCAAATTAAAATGAAATTTCAAATCATTATTTTGGGAATTCTTTTTGTGTTTTCTGGTTGTCTTGCAGATGAATGTGGTTCAATTTTTTTCGCAGATGGCTGACTGACTCACAAGTAAACAGTTTCGGGAAAATTTTTATTTTAGTTTTTAGATACAGTCAAAAAGTGTTGTCATTTTTTTACAATTTTGTTCAAAATTACTTTTAAATTTAATAATTAGTCTGGCACCCTGACTGATATAGCCCCCATATAATATACCCCATTATTATAGGTCCAATTAGGAGCGGCTCATGCGGCTTGGACAGAGTTTCGACCCGTCATCGGCGGGAGGTAATTCAACCCCCTCCATTACTATATTCCACATGGAAGATGCTTACTTGTACGGCAGATTCTCATCCCCATATTTGAGGTGTCTCCTTAAATGAAAAAACACCAGGCAGTAAAATAACATAAATATTTTAATGAAGAAACTAAATGAAAACATGCTTTACATTCGACTGCTTTCCTTCCAGAAATAACCACTATTTCACAAACAATATTTGAGATGTGAGATGTGATAAACAATATTTGAGTTGTGTGTGAGATCACAACCATTTGAACTTCCGGCTAAGAAAAAAACAGCCAATTATATTACGATTTAGAGACCGACCAATTTAATTTGGACATCGAACACAAACAAATATATGTCTAATTATAATAGTTTAATAGATTTCACACAATAAAATTTTATAATCAGAGCAAAAAATATTCTCACTCCTTAGAACTTGCTTAGTGCTACTAGTATTCGCATTTTAATTAAAAATAAAGATTCAGGCGATAGGAGAGCTTCGTGCATTATGATATTTTATTTCAACGTATTTTTTTCTTTAAAAATAATTATATATATATATATATACGTGCGCACGTAAATGTATATATATATATGTACGTGCGCGTTACCATACCGGGAATTGTTAATACTAAATACAATTTTCCTTCCTCCCATACGACATTTATACCCCGGAATCGTCAACAGCTGATTTTATCTGTGGAAACTGTAATCTTTGTTTTAAGTTCATCGAGGTTTGCTCATAAATGCTGAAGCGTAATGCATAACAGGATCACTTAAACTTTGCCAGAGTCGTTCAGTAGATCTGAATGATTAAGTCGTAGCAAATAGCAACGCGGGTGCTGTCGTCGATTAGGAAATAGCCATCACCGCCTCATTAAACTTAAGGAGGTACTTTGCGTCATTGGCTGTGACTTTGACACAATTGTTGAACAACCAGGGGAAGCAAGAACCAGCATCCCGAGTCGAGACACTTCTAATTCATGTAGTACTGACCTGTAAAGCGTTTTGAGGGTTTTTTGCATCACCTAATTTAAAAACAGAATGCCAGCCAAAAAACATTATCATGCTAAAAAACACAAACGCTTACCTCGCGATGCAAGAGTTTCTGTCATGCTATCCCGTGCGCAATCAGGAAAGAAGAACCACCAGCTCTCTCCGGAAAAAGGATGCACGATTGGATTTTCTCATTATTTTTCGAAGCTTCCCATTATCTCTTCGATGTTGTCGGTCACTATGAGGCTCAACGACAGAAGGGCTCTGCTTCTGTTCCTCGAACCGATGATGTTAAGGACTGCCACATTCGTACGAAGGCGAGTTTAGTTCAAGCTGAATTGGCCGAACGAACCTTTAGATCAATGAATAATGTTTAGCAACATAAGTTTACTTAAATGGGGCATTTACTAGTAATTCCGTGAACGATAGACCTCATACATAAAAAGAGAATAAAAATATCAGATCTGCTGACGCCACATTGAACATGGTTTGTGACACGATTTTGAAAATATTAAAAACATTTTAAACGAATGCTTTCATGTCTTATTTCGTTTAAAAATATTGCATACCGTGTATTTCCCCGCTGATGAGGAGTTTCGAACTTTCTTTTGTTGAAAATAAAATCCCATGACCTCCTGAAAAAAACTACAGCCAAGTTTGATAACATTTTGTCCGTTAGTGTTCCATTTATGGCCATTTCGAAATGGAACTTTAATTTTAAAGACCCTATACTTCAGTAATATTTTATATTACTGCCAGGAATTAAGTTTTTTGCTTCTATTCAAAAACATCTTTTGCTCATCATTTTCAAGTATGTAAAATTTTAAATAACGTGTCACATATCTATTCATATCGATGTTTGTCAATTTTCTATTTCTTTAAAAAATAAAGCCCAATTTATAATTAAATGTAACATGTAAAAAAAGTAATCAATCCAGCCAACAACTTTTCCACTTTATTTTGATAGCAAGACTCACGTAATAGATTCAACATACAAAAAGTTTAGAAATTGTACATTTGGTTTTCAGAAAAGTCTAACGTAGAGTAACCCAAAGACAAACAAACTGCTTCATTTATTAGTTGTCGCCGCAAGTATAGCTTTTGGCTGCGGCCCACAATGGTCCAGTTTCGGTTTGTAGCGCGACCAAAATCGAAATTTCGAGGTCGGAAAATGGGTTTATTTTCTTTGGGCGTAGGTAGAAAACCGTTTGTATAAACATTTAGTCTTAGGAGGTTTTACGTAGGTTAAAGTTGAAGAATGTCTTTCGAACACTTAAGTCGCGGTTAAGTCGGATTTCATTCTGTAAAGTCCTACATCGTTCTTTATCTGTCTAATTTTAGATTTTTCTTGATGTCGGATTCCAGGGAAAGTAAACGATACCGTTTCTAACACATCGTTTTAATATTTTCCATATTTTGTACTATATTTTAAAGGCCCTTTTGACACAAAATTTTCAAAGTTTTAAAGTGAATTTAAAATATTCGTATTACTTTTCACACCTTGAGACTACCTTAAATCATTTCTACATGTCGGTGAAGAACTTTCAATTTTTCCTTCAACGACGCGAAAACAAATATCAGAGTAAAAAAACCCGTTGAAAGACTTTATTAAATGTTTTAGCCCAGATGTGTATTAATAAAAATTCAAAAAAAATTAATTCGAAAATATTATTAAAAATTATAGAATTTAAGGGTCGGATACCCATTCTAAAATACATTTAAACTTTTTAAGAAATAAAAGCTGCATGGTTTCAAAAGTATTTTAAATCGATTTCAATATTTATTTCTGATTTAGTATTTAACATAAGCACAACAAAAACGCGAAAATGTTGGAATTGTTCAGAACGCAATTTGAAATTTTAAAGACAGTTTGCTTCAGTGACAACCAGTCAGTATTTAAGTGTGTTCTGTTCTTTAAATTAGATATTTAAGATAATTATATCATGGAATACTCCTTGGAGATAGTGATGATTATGACTTGTGTTTCTTGAAGTTCAAAAATATCCATATCTTTACTATATAAGGCATAATTATTTCAAAAACCGTAGACTCAAAATAAATGTTATTATATCAATATTTCAAACAATTGTTTCTGTTTTTACTTTCATATTATCTTTTCAATTTTATATTACAAATGTAAATATTTCTGTTCAAATATTTGCAATTTGATTTATTTTATTTTCACGTCATTCAGCTAATTATTTGGTCATTTTATAGTTTTTTCTTAACTTTTTAAATGATTGTACCCAATTACAACCTAATTTTAATAATGACCTCTTAAAAATCGATGTATTGACCTGATCATGTGACCGCGATACAAAATTCCGACGTGCGCCACAAAACATTCCTCGAATTCCTTCCAAATAAGACGTTAATATTACTAAATAAATTCTTTGTTACTTATAGTATCTTAAATCTCAAAGATTTGTATTGGTGTTAAAAAGAATCAGAGTGGTCCAAAATAAATCTGGAATTGGTTCGATTACTTTCATACTTCAGAGAAATATTTAAGAATCTATATAATATATCTATAATTTTTAGTTGAAAGGGAAGAATGCTAGAAAAAATACACCTTTGCTTCTTTTTCAAGTACGAGATAAATGGAATGGATTGCTTTATGTATTTCTATCAAAAGTTTCACACAAACAACTGTGTTGAATTCGCTAGTCTGTTGCACTAGAAAGCAGAAACTTCTCGAGAGGGAAAAAATCGAAGACTGATTTCGCATTAAAAAACGCACGCGTGGGCGGCCGTACTTTGGAAACGGCCGTCGCGTCCCGAGGAAACGGCGAAGAACCGGTCGTGTGGTCATGACCTTACTCGTACCACGGAGAATATTATCAAGATGATTTTAAACTACATTTGTATTTACCAGCCCAAACAAAAAAAATTTGGGCTTTAAATAAACAGAAGATTTGTGAAGCACAGTATAACAATATTTAAAATTTTTATAAGAAATCTGTCTTTTGAAATAGTGGTAACTACACATATTTAATAGTATCCAAGTACATTAATGTTTGAGACATTTTTGGAAAAAGATTACAAATGTGAATGATACTGACGTAAATCTCTTGAAGCATTAGTTCCTGAATTATTTCATAAGAAAATTTTCAGTCCTTCAAATCAGCCTCATACAGCGTATAGTCTGGAATAGTTGTTCTCTTTTTATTTGAGATGGAAAATGAAGTTACACCACTCATAACCGCTCTTAACAGATCTGCCAGTAGCACATGCAAAGCTGTTGGTTTTATACGGATGAGAGGAGATATTCAAAGGACCCATTGTGTGACAACATTCTCTGTGATCCCCCGACCTCTAGTCTATCCAACGGAGTTTTTATCGCCTTCACGAGGGCTTTTTTATGGTTTCCTCAGACTATGTCCAGATCAGAACTATACCGTATGTCTGAGTGTAAAACATCCTTCTTTCGTAAATTTTCGTTTTGTCTTGGGTTAATCCATCCTTTCAAAATCATCTTGTCTTGTAAAAAATTTTGGCGCACCTTGTATAGGCTATTAACTGCTGAATATCTTAAAATATTGGTCGTAAAGACGGCCTATTATGCTTTTTTTATAATTAATTTACGCTTCTTTAAAATTCCTTTGTATGAGGTTTTCTCTAACAATCGTAGTTTAGTAGTTATTCATCACAACTCAACAAAAAATAAAAAAATTACCTATTTTTTAATAAATTGGTGATTATTTGAAAGTCAGTATCTCAACTACTTTCTAAACTTTAAAGCTGATTTTGGACTCAAGTTGTAAGACATTTACGTGGGTTTAAATTTGTAATATAAATGTTTTCTGTAAAGCCAATCGTTCAGGATATATTTTGAAAAAACATAGAAAATATTTTAAAAAATTCTGATGTTGATTCCACACTAGGTGGCGCGCGATCACTTGCCAAGGCCAAAATCTTTCCTCTTAGGGTTCACCAAAACAGCATACGAAATCAAAATTACCCGACAATTGGAACGTTAACCCCCTTTTTTCCTGACTACTAATAAAGAAATAACTTAGATGAGATAACCCTTCCTTACAAGTTACTGCAGCGCTCCCGGTTCAGGGAACAAGAATTAAATTAAAACTTAAACTTGCCGCTGTAAGCTGATTATTCCGCATTCAGAAAACTTTTACACCATATTTTCGTTATATATACATACATATATATATGTATATATATATATATATATATATATATATATATATATATATATATATATATATATATATATATATGTAGAAACTAACTTTAGCATTTTTGTTCATTTAAAATTGTAAGAGATGGCACCACTAATAAAATCGTCTGTTTTATGGCGAAGTGAAATCACGTCACGCGGCGGGAATTAAATCAGTTCGATGTTGGATTTTCACCGAAGCGGTCGTTATAATTTAGGCTCTCCGTTTTCTGAGCGAAAGTAAATAATGAATTAGCCTGGTGCTATCTCGGAGGTGAACTTGCTCTTATGTTTATTGTTTTAACCCCTTTGTAAATAGTTAAATGTTTTAATTGTGTTTAAATAATAAATTAGTTGATTTTAACTCTCTCTTTTCATTTTGCACCAAATTAGAACCTTTATCCCCTAGACACCTTTCCTACATATATATATATATATATATATATGTTCGAGAAGAATCGAAAATAATTTTACATAATAATCATTAAGTAACCGAAACCGAAGTAGCAAAATTTCTGAGAGGAATAGGATAAGGAAAGTGTCATGGGTTCAAATGGACAGAATAATAAACAACTTAGAACCAACTTCTATTTTTTGCATTTCGATCTCACTTTTTACAATCTGTACCTCAGTCTGTAACCACCTATAGTTACTCTACTACAATAAACATCAGAATGTAATGAAAGGAAATTTCATAGTATGAGTTAAAATTCAATCTTAAAATCTCTAAAATGACTCACGGCAAAGATTTTAAAATGTCCAATGCATTTTTTATAAAAATATTAAAAGGCATCCTGTACAAGGAATTTTTTTAGTTTTTACCATTAATAATAATAAGTAGCTTTCTATATAATTTTTATTTCAAGTGCAATTTATATAAAGGAATCTTTCAATAGCCACAAACTAAAAAAGCGTGTTCCTTATTTCTGGGCATGCAATGCTTTGAAAACGAAATATAGACAATTAAGAGTGGCGACTGCTTTCACTTGTAAAAGTGGTGCATTATGGAAGCTGCATTCACATCAGGTCCAGAGGTCTGCAAATGGGTTTATTTTCTTTGTGGTTAGGTAGAGAACCGTTTGGAATACTGAAAGATATAATCTTTTTCGTATGAACACTTATTCACGGAAAGTAAAGGAGGAGGTCGGTTCACAGAGTTTAAAGCTGGAAAATGTCTTTAAACACTTTTTTATCATATTATTTTAATATTTTCCATATTATATACTTTATTTTTAAAGCCCATTTTTTCACTAAATTTTCAAATTTAAGTGAATTTAAAAAATTTGCACAGCCTTGGACATCTCGAGACTATCTTCAATCCTTTCTGTCATCTGTATTCATCATCATCTCTAAAACTAAGACCAGATATTTTCATTTATAATTTTTTTTAAATATCATCAGACAGTGACAGTTTTGTCACTGTCTGATTTATTTGAAGAATTTTATATTTTTATATCAATAACGCAAAAAAATATCTTAGTCGGAAAAAAAACCTGTTAGAAGATTAAATTGACTTGTCCTGGCATATATGTGAATTAATAAAAATTCAATCCACAATTAATTCGAAAATTTTATTAAAAAATTATCAGATTTAAGTGGGTAAGTTTAAGCAAATTAAGTCAGTACCAATCTAAAATACTTTTCAACTTTCTAAGAAGTAAACGAAGGGATGGCTTCAAATGTATTTTAAATCGATTTCAATATTTATTTCTGATTAAGTAGTTGAAATAAAAATACTATAAACGCGAAAATTTTGAAATAGTGCTAAACGAAATTTGAAATTTTAAAAAAGTTAGGTTGCTTCAGTGAAAATCTATCAAGCGCTGTTTTCAGCTACAGCTAAAAGGACGGTAAAATTAGGTGACCTTAGCGCAAATAGTTTTTTTTAAACAAATAATATAAAACATAATTGTCATTTCATGGAACGTTACGTTTATCTATTATTAGTAAAATTATGAGGAGGATTTCATGAAATTGAAATCTTATATTATTTATTTAAAAACTGCGGCAATTTTAGTCAGAAAAGTAAATTTATATTAAGATTTAATGGTATTCATATAACATTTATATTATATTAACGAAATTCATTTTACACTTTTTAATCGTCTTGAGAGGCATTTGTATTTCTCGCATAATTAATTATTACATATATTTAAGCATTGCAAATATTTGGCATATTAAAAACTAAAAAACAGACTTCACAAAAATTTCACAGATCTTATTTTTAAGTTATTTCCTTTATTTGGTAAAATTTACCAAATTTTTTAATGTTTTATATAACTATTATGTTCACTGCATTTTCCTCCGTAGTGAACAATGGAACAAAATAATTGAATTAATAAAAATACAGAAATATCAAACCGATTTTTGAGAAATTTCATTGGATACTTCTGAAATCCATTCCTTTAAACTGTACAAATTTCAAGGCTCTTCTATTTTTAGTTTCGACGCTATGATTTTTGTCTCGCTAAAAAACGAAACTGTACCATTGTGGGCACACTCTTCGTGACTCCAAATCCTGAGATGCCTAAATATCCATTGAAGGTACGGCGCAGTGCCAAGCCGACGCCGAATTTTTCACATTGGGTTGGGTGTGGGGCCACAAAATAATTTTGCACCTTCTCAACTTCATGTCTAACAAGTCCTCATTCTGGCCATAAGCTTAAAGTTCCAAGAGCGCTGGAAATTTTGCATTTTCGACTAATCAATTTTGAACTTAAAGCATAAAAATTCCAATACATCATAAGTAGTTATGTAGTTGCAATTTTATAAATGCTGATAAAAGCTGACATTGAATTATAATTTTGAGGTTACAGATAAAATCAGAAAACTGTGTAAATAATTTGCATTCGGAAAAAAAAACCCCGGCAAAACGCTTAAAAACAGCAATAAAATGCAGATCTTAGTTTCTTTTATGTCTACCGTTTGCAGAATAATAGTAAACTATAACTTGTTGACATATTCTAACTTTCCCTTTTTCACTTCATATTTTTGGTTTTCTTTGTCTGTCTATGATAGTCTTATTATCTAAGTATGCGTATAGAATTTAAAAATGGTAAGTCACTTTAGTTTATAAAAGTTTTAAAACTAACACAGAGTCTTCATCTTCATTTAATGGGAGAAATCTAAAAATTATTTTGAGCCTGTGGTTTTGCACTTTGGAAATTCACCACTGCTATTCCAGCTGTAACTGTCTCAATTTTCTGACTAACGCGTCTTACTCCTAGCAATACGCGTAGTGCAAAGAGCGCTAGAAGTTTTGCATTTTTTGTATTTTTCCTTGAATAAATTCTGAAGTTAAATCGATAAAATATTAATAATGTTTGAGCATTTATATTTGTATGAGTGGAAGTAATCGAATAAAGGCGATCATTCGTTCTTTTAGTGAAATGTTAATGTTAATTGAACGAGCGAAGCGAGATCTCTGCTTCAATTCGTCCGTTCGGCGTTTCTCCTATTTTTAAATTTGATTGTTAGGTAGTAACGACAAAGCACGATGTTCGTATTTCGTCATATTTCAAATGAGCCGTTTCAAGATTGAGGCCGTTTTAATAGCTTCAGTGTGTTGGCGAGTCATTGGCACTATTAAAACCTTTGAATAATTTTGATACATTTACTTGTAATTTGGGTAATAACGAAAAACACAGACATTTAATGGTAATTTGGGAAATACAGATAAAAGCAGACATTGATCTGTAATCCTGTGAACTCTTATAAAAGCAGTGTTCAGTAAGTATTTCGCATTAGGAGAAAAAAGGTAAAACCTTTAAAGACCGCAATAATTAAACTTGCAAGGTAAATTGTAACGCAATGGAATTCATAACATTTAAAACATAATTTTTTTTTGTCTTAAAGATGATGTAAATATAATGTTTTTGCGATATATATTTCAGAAATTATTGGCGAAACGTTTCTAATAATTAGGCTTAAAGTTGCTTAATTTTCGTTATTTAATTAAATATCTTAAGAATTAATTAATTCCGAAAGTTGAAAATAACACACTTGACCTAAAAATATACCCCAAAATGTCATGTACAAATTATGTGTCGCTACCGTTCACCGTTTTTAAGGAGTTCTTGAGACCGACATACACATGTATTTTCTGTTTTAAATTATAGACTAGCTGATATATCCAACTTTTCTCGGGATGAAAATATTTTCAACTCTATGAACTTGTAAGAATTTAAACTTAATTAAACAGTGTTTCGTAGCAGCATCTTTTGTTCATTTCCGATAGTTCTCTATCGTGTCGCCAGGCCCTTCGAACAGCACTTCCGTTTGTTTCCACACTTTTAACCACCTGGTAAGAGTCTTTTATCTCTGGAGTCAGGGGTGTGTCGTAGTGTAAAGTAAAAAGGTAAGAGTCTAGCAATCTTTGGAACTCCATTTTTCCTTCCTCATCATTACTACATCGAAACAGAAGCTCCTTCCTATCATGTTTTTATCACCATTATCCGAAGTACCATTCTCTTCTTTATGGTGTCTGTGTGCCTGATCGGAAAAACATCGGATAGTGTTCCTTCTTTTTCTCTTTATGTCCCCTCCCTTCAGAATAGCACCTAATTACCTTGAATGACTTTACACACTTATTAGGATCATTTAAAGTTTGTCAAAATTAAATGAATCATCGCATAGGGATAGCAATTAACTAACATCATTGGATTGCTGTGCAAACATAGTGAAATATGTACGTGCTACGAAATAAAAATGGGAATAAAAATTCATCCTTTCTGTTAATTTTCAAAGAAAGAAAAATTTTTTATTATAAAATTAACAGTGGCAAAAACACGGGAACGAAGGATTTGATAAGATAAGAATTCGGTTTGAATTTAATTACAATAACCGGAAGTAATGTTACAAATTGTGTTTGTAATGAATTTCGAAATGTTTATTAAAATTGGGGCAAAAGAACGTACGCCATTTAAATTCAGATCAGTTAGAAGACAGTTTTCCGCTCTTTCTAAATAATCTTCGTGCAATATACATATCAGAAGTTATTAGCAAAAAAACTGGGGAAAAAACTCCAAAATAGGCTTAATTTTTGTTATTTAATTAAATATTTTAAAAAGTAATAATTTTTTCAAGTTGAAGAAGCACAATTGATACAGAAATGGACCCCAGAATGCCATGCGCAAATTTCATATCAATACTATTCACCGTTTAGGAAGAGTTCTTGTGACAGACAGACCAGCAGAACACTTTTTTCTCCCCAGTTCCTCTCCCTTCGAAAGGAACCCGACTATGTAGCCTTGAAAGACTTAACACACTAATAAGGATCATTAAAAATCTTTGAAAATTAAACAAAACATCTCATAGAAAGAGAAATTAATCCAATTGCAGAATAATTGAATTACTGTGCAACCGTATTAAAAGTGGTATATGTTGCGGCATAAAACCGGAAAAGAAAATGTCCGAAGGAAACAATATTTTCTTATATTAATTTTAACAGTGGCAAATGTACGTGAATGAAGGATTTGATGAAACATTAAATTGCTTGAATTTGATTTTATAAGATTAGAAAGTATTTTTAAAAATGCGTTGCTATAATTAAACATTATTTACATTGCGTTAAAAGGTTTTTTTATATTTAACTATTTTCTACTAAATTGCTTTTAAATTTTATTTTAATTATATATTTTTTATACGCGATATACTAAGACCAACTTTCTTATTAAACTTTCCTCCGTAAGCTGATTTTTGTGCGTTATGAAAAAGTTTTATACATGTTTTCGTTATATATATGAAATGCATTTTTTACAAAAATTATGTATAGTTCATTCATGATGTTACAGACAACAATATAGAAGAATCAAAAGTGGATTTACATAATAATCGCTTCCTAACCGGAAAACAAAGCAACAAATTTTTTGTGACAAGTAGAACAAGAAAAATTTTATGGGCTGAAATAGACATAATTATTTAATAATTTTATGGATTTCGAAGATTTTTGGACTTGGGTTCTTTTGTGTGTAATTAGCCTGTAGTTCCGCACTGAAATGAAGATAGAAATGTAATCCACGTGACTACACGGAAATTCCATATCATAAGTTTAAAATTTAACATTAAAGTTCCTTATTGCAAAAATATCCAAATGTGCAATGCATTTTATACAGGGTGTCTGAGAATTATTGGACATATTTCAAAAATTAATTTTAAAGAACTAATAATGTTTCAACAACGAATTTTTTTTAAATGAGAGCTCATTTTAAAAAGTTTTTTCCAAATAGGTAACACAGCGTTTCGGTGGACCAGAGGGTCGTAAATTACAAGAAATCAAAAATTTGTTTAGATCCATTATATGCGAAAATATTAAAACTGGAAGAAAAAAAAAGCATGTTTTTGTAGGAAATTTTACTCTTTTTAATTTGTTAATTCACGTGTAGTGTGAAAAATGAAAAGTTTTCGAGATACTCAAGAAAAACCAAAAAACGAAACCAGATAGCGTGCATCGGCTTCTGCTGAATGATAGCTATTGTGAATGGAGATCTGTCACCGGTGACTGAAACTGAACTATCAAATTAGATGACCCTTTCTCTACTATAGTTAATAGATAGCAGAGATTTATCCGAACATTGTCTTTTTTCACCTTTTGTTCTTAGGGTTGTATTTTTTTGACAGCCGATTAAATTTCTATTATCTAATATCCGTAAATTAAAGGAATTTGTGAAATATTACCTCATTTTAATTTATAGAAATATTTAATATTTCAAATTTCAACCAATTTTCATACGCGCATAACGTGCAAGTTAATGTTCCGATTGAATTAGAACCAAATTAATTTAGTGGTAGCTTTTAAGAAAAACGAATTTTATCCACCCAGTGAAAAAAATCTTGTAATGAAATTAAAAACTAATAATTAGGAACATTTAAAATGCATCTACATTATTTAACAACAAGAAGAGCATTACGCTTAGAAATTTGAGAATCGTGTTGGTTTCCGCTTATATTTGCGCTCAAAAACTTAACATTAAAACAATTTTTAAAAAAAGACCCTCGATTTTATTCATAGAAGTTTTCATCAAACGACTATTGTTGATTTGCAACAGATTTGATCTTGTGGTTTAAAAGACCATATAAGTTTTAAACCTGAAAAAGTTACGTGTTACATACCTAAGAACATTTGTATTGAAAATAACCTGTCTTTGTTTTGTGAAGTAATAACTTATAAATCCACCACACGTGCCGTTTGATTTTCTTCAAATTTGGCACAAGTGTTTTTAGAGGTCATTAGAAGCAACGCATATATAAGGATTTTTATTTCCGATTTCGTTTCGTGTCATTTTCAGCTTTTTTTAACTTTTATGAATTAATCTCCCTTATTTATAATTTCTATTTGTCCATGTATATTACGAATATCAATTGAACTCGGGCGTTCAGCATCTCGTTTGTTTGTCCGCAAATTTGTTACACAGTCACTCCAGACGCGTTTCAGTATTTTCTTCCAACTTGGCTTGAATATTCTTTGAAGTATGTTAAGAATTTTTATTTTTTTTTATTCCGTTTGATTATGGTGGCCATTTTATTGGTAATGTTCCATGTAATGCCGAGCCTTTTTCAACGATTCTAGCCTACCTCCACTTTCGAGCGTAAAATTTTTAAAACTATTGTTCCAGTACATTTTTGTCGTACCTCTAATGGTTTACTGGTTTACCGGCAAATGTTAGAAATAATGTTACACTTACTTTGTTACTGACCAACCGAGAGCCGATAGTGTGAGAAAGGACGCATCCCCTCCACCTCCTACAGTGACCGCAATGATAGCATTGGGTAAACCTTTAAAGACTTCGATGCAAATCTAATCTAAGTATTTCTGTTTTCAGAAGGAACGTGAAAAGTGAGATCTACTGTTAACATAAGCATAAAAATCTCTCTCTCATGAAAGATATAAGTGATATCCAAGATTTTACTTAAAATTATCGAGTAGATTTAGCTTCAACTTAATACGATGGATTATAAACAGACTCTTCGACAGAGTCTGGGACATCTGAAAAATGTATAAATGCAAAATAAATTAATGAACTAAAAAAAAATTTGTTTTTGATTTCATAGAAACACTTGAATATTTCGGAATCATTTTATAAAACTCTGATGACTGTCTTGTTACAGTTAGAACAAAATACTAACTCATACCTATATTTAGGGAGCACAAGTTTTAGCAATGTGACCTATAATTTGAAAGTTAAATGTTACTTTAAACAGTATTTGTCTAACAGAAGAAACTACGACATTCAAATTATCTAAGTGCTTACATGTAAATTTAATGACTGAAGTAAACGGCATTTGCAGATTTTTTTTTTTGCTTAGTCGCCCTAAAGCAACTAAAAATCCAAACTATAGTCGCTCTTGTAAAGATAACCATAACTGACTATGATTGATGTCAGAGAAAGCGCCCTCTGAAGTCTTGAAACGGCAGTTGAGAGTAAGAGATGGCACGTGTTGCATGCCATGAACTGTCCAAATCTTTTTTTCTCATTCCAAAAATTTTGTTCTCATTCTGAAATTTTTGTGTAAACTGTCTTTGTCTAACGTAACGCTTAAATAAATAACTGTTACACTAGTTTGGACTATTTACTTAACCCTAAACGACCCCCACAACACTCATTATTCATCATCTTGCCTTTTTGCTGTACGCGATTATATAAACGAAAAGCATTGTAATAGGAAGTACAAGTTCGCTTTCATTGGAGGTAACACCGCTATAAAGACCCAAAGTTTAATGTCTTACGAACTACGAACATTTTACAGTACTGAAATCCTTTTATAGTATAGAAAGAGCAATTTCATTAATTAATAAGTTTGCATTCTCTACTGACAGATTTACTGCTACATTTGATTTTTGCAGAACATTTTTAGGAGGGCTATGAAACAAGACTTTTTTGGTCTCATTTATGAAAAATTGCTCTTAAGAATTTTCTCGACATGTGGCTTCATTGAAGATGGTCTCATGTGATGAATGTAAATTTGTTCTTTGTTTTTCTGCGTCTTGAAATATTGGTGCTCTTTCTAGTCACAGCAGAAAGAAATCTTTCAGAAACCTCATTACATTTCAGCCATAATGTGCTTTTAAGTATGCCAGATAGCTCTTAACAATGCTTTCGAAATTCATATTCCGCTATTGTGAAGTAAGTGGCCTCTATCCACCACTACAAAGTTTGAAAAACATGATGATGTAGTCCCCTTTCGAATTCTTCAAATCTTCAGTGTCTAGAGAAATGTGATAAGGGATCACATCCTCATTTCACTTGTCACTGAAAAACATTACAATATTTTCCAACTTAATCACAGATATTATGAAGGTGGATTATCTCAAGGACATCTTGAGTCACCCTTTGATCACTCTACCTCCAATCAATCCAACGGACTTTTCGTCGTCTTCACGAGCGTTTGTTCTGTAATGTCTTGGCCTAAGTGTGACCAAATAATTCAAGCTTAGGTTGGCCTAAGTACTTTTATTGACTACAGCAATAATTACGAGACACTTCTCGCAGAGAAGTCTTGATTAAATATGACTATTTACAAAGAACCAACAAAATCATAGTTCTAAAACGTCAAAGTTCCATGAGAAAATTCGTCCAGGAAGACTAGTAATTATCGGATGGATAACTTCCACCTATCCACGTGATACCAAACTACGAGACTACCAAGAGTGCCCGCAAGTTCAAGAGCCGAGAGTTCGGGGATGCCGATTCCTCGGGGTTGTCTATCAAAGTCCGACTTCAGTCGGGACTTTCAATTCGCTGATCACACAGCTTTCTTCGGTCCTCCGGAGCCTCCAACTCGTTCGAGAGTCCTCCAAAAAATTCCAATTCCAATCCTCTTTCTCTCCGTTCCTCAGTTTTTATTCACTCCTCCAGGGGGTGGATGAAGTGGTGAAGCCCCTCCTATCTTTCCCTTCACTGGATAATCGCACTCTGGTTGACCAGCAACTCACCTTCCGAGTGGTCCACCTCTTTATCTGGGAAGGTTCTTGAGTTTCGTCACCACCGGCCTATTCAGGAATCACCAAAGGTACCGCTAATTTGCGCGCTGACAGTGATTTATTCCTCGACATTGTGGCGGGCCTCTGTGTGAACTCCTTTTCCTTGCGCCCGTCTCGTTAGCGATGTCCAGGTGCAACGCTCCTGCTGTTTACCGCCAATATCAAAAGGGCCGGCACTCTTTTTTCTCATGGGAATTAAGCTCGCGGGAAGGAAACCCTACAGTTCTATAGTCTCGTCACACGAAGTTCCAGATCATAATTAGTTTTTACGCCTGATTGTAAAATATTCCACTTTCGTGAATTTTTCGTATCAAATCTTTCTTTCAAATTTAACATGTATTTTGTACATATTCGCACTTGGCATATACCATAAACAGCCGGAAATCTTAGAATATTTGTCGTATAAACGGCCTATTGTGTTTATTTATAACGAATTGACTCATCTTTGAAATTTCTCCGTGTGAGGTTCGATCTAACAATCTTAGTTGGGAGATATTCACAAAACCTCGGAGAAGAATCTCAATTTAATCAACTTTTGAAGAAATTCGCGATTATTTTAAAGACTGTATATTAGTCTCTTTTTAAGTAATAGGGCTTGTTTTGGACTCAAATTGCAGCGAATTTAAGCTCGTTTAAATTTATAAATTAAATGTTTTCAATAAAATCGGTCGTTCAGGCGTTAATTTGAAAAAACTAAGAAAAGGCAAAAAATTCTGATAATTTTCGTCACTATGTTTCACGCGGTTGTGTATCGAGGTGGGAATCTTTAATTTTGGAGTAGAGGCCCAACACAAACAAATCTAAAAATCAAATTTCTCGATATTTGCACAGCAAACCACTTTTTTACTGGACTAATACAGCTTTACTTTGAATAACAGGGTGCACGCATAAAATGAAGAATAACTTACAGTGATTTGCAATATAATGTAGCCAGTTTAAAATTTGTATATTTTATCGAATGCCTCTCGAAAATCTGCATGGAACTTCTTATAATTTCGAACATGTGAAGATTAGGCTTGCACTCACATTTCACAGTGAAGGTTGAATCATGCGAGTAGTTCAATGCGAGTTCCCCTAAAGATTCAATCATTTAGGGGAACAACCAGAAAGTGATGAAGACAAAATAAATTTCGACTCATCCTGTTTCAAAGAAAGCTGATAACGAAATGAAACTTTCATCAATGGTTATGTTTATGTGCATTCAATTTACATACAATTTAGTAAACATAGCAGAAATAATCGGGAAAATATAAAGCTTTCATTAAAACATCCCAAATTTTTCCGCAAGTTTTTTTGCTTACAACTTTCAGAGTTTTAAACCAAATTGTATGAAACTTACAGAATACGTGACAATATGTTTAAGAAGCAATGTATATTAAAGGAAATATCAGTATATTTAGTAAACGATATTTTTCTGCGCATGTGCGAAATGCAGTGTAATTTTACTTTCATGAATTAAGAGCCAGATCCTATCCCTGAAACTTACATGGAAAGACTAGATCAGGCAGCAATCAAAAGTATGTAAAAATGGTCTAAGTCAATAAATTTGTCTTTTTATATCTCTGAACATAGAAGCGTGCAACTTTGTATGTGAATAGATGAATTTAAGAGAAACATTTTACTGATTGCTACTTTTGCACTACTGGGGCAGTATAAAAATTTAGTTAACTTTTTATTATCAATCCCCTTAGAATCCAAAGTATTTTCATACAAATTCTCACCTTATTTGATGAAACTTTGTAGTTGGAAGTATCTGTTTTGAATCAATATTTAAGTAAATAAACGCTTGTTCCACTTTTTGGGACATCCTGTATAGGACAACTTATATAAAAATTCCAGTTCAATACGATTAGTATTCAGAAAGTTATCGGCATTACAACCTGGTGAATTTCGTTAGAAACAAAATGATGTGGGTTCTTGCACGAACTGATGTTTTTCAAACTTGAATCTTCGAACAGTAATATTGAATTTTATGAAAGTTTAATATCCTGAATACTCAGGTATACTTATAAAATAAATACATAATTTAAATTACAGTTCGACGATTACTGATATATTTCATGCCGAAGAAGTCAGGCATAAAATTGTAAAAAGCAGAAGCTGTAGCATATGAGCAGGGCAGAGCATAAAAACAGACCAAGAATGCATAAAAGGTATTTATTATAAAGTCAGTCGATCTCACCTCGAGATATCTCACCCCACAGGGCATTTGGACACATAGTCCGTCAGTAAAGATACAGAAAATGAGTAAAGAGGGAATCATCCTCACACAAAAGCAACACACATATATATACAAGTGAGAAATTTGCATAAAAAAAACGCCAATCACAGAACTCATCGAAATCTACATGAGCTCCGTGGCG